>PVJH01041853.1:0-14690 GCA_004026705.1 Nesogale talazaci | reverse complement strand
TTCTTCTTCTTCTTCTTTTTTTTTTTTTTTTGTGGCATCACTGCCCTGGTGGGAGTAGGAAGCCCAGCCTGGCTCCTGGAGAGCTGCTGCTGGATTTGAACTGTCAACCCTGTGGGCCGCAGTCCCGCGCACAACCACTGCGCCACCGGGGCTCAGCACTAAGTACTTTATTTTCATGAACAGTTTTAGTGACATTTAATTCACATGCCATACAATCCGATGGTTTAAATATGTTTTTAAAAGAGTGGTGCGATCATCACCAAAAATCCATTTTAGAACCTTTTCTTCATTCTGGTATCCGTCATTATTAGTCCCCCACTCCATTGCCCCCAACCTACCTGCCATGACCTTAAGAAAGTATTAGTTTAGTTAGTCTTTCTATAGCTCCACCTATCCTGGATTTCATATATAGAAAATCATACATAAAAAAGGAGGGGGGCAATAACACTGACAAAATAAAACAGGAAAACCTCAATTCCAAGAGAAAGCAGAAAATAAGGCAAATTAGAACAAATTCACCTTTGAAAGAGGGTCTGTGCTGTTGGTTTCCCCAAGGCTACACGTCATTTGATTTCTTGACGTCTGCTTTCGCCAAGGAGGCAGGGATCACAATCCCGCAGGAAGTGGGCTTGGAGAGCAACTTTTCCAAGGTTCCAAAGCAGAAGCCCGTGCCAGCTGATTCAAAAGTGTCTGCCTCGAGCCTTATGCCTCTAATTCTCAAACGTCTTAAACTCAAGACTCACAGAGTGAGACATGTGTTTTAGATCATGGATCAACACTTCGACATATCGTTTATCACAGAAAGGAACGGTTCACACAATTACATGTACCCTGACGACCTGCCGTGCCCTCTGACAGGTTCTATTCTAGTCGTTCCACGCTACTTTTTTTAAATTAAAAAAAAAAAATGTTGGTCACGACCCACTAAATTCACTTCCTAATTCTTTCGTGGCACAAGTGAAGCACAGGCCTGTGCCTTACCTCCTCCCAGAAGAGCGTGTGAGGGGAAGGAAGGAGCTTTGGCAGACTTCTCTGTTAAACTGCTGAGGGCACATGAGCTCAATAAACCCCGACTCAAACACCTTTCCCAGGAGTTCAGACTCACAGTCAATAGCGACCTCCCAAATGCCGCCGTGAGGATGACAAGAGCATCTTCTGGGGGTCCCCCTGGTCCTGATGAATCCGAACCCAGCCAAGGGCCTCCCAGACCCTTGAGACTGTTGGTGGTTTATAATAAACAGATGATTTAGAAGATGTTCTGAAAGGGGTCAGAACAGGCCAGAGGGCTCTCCTTTCTGCTGGAGACACTGCTGGCCATGAAACTGCACGTGACTTTCAGCCAAGCCTTGACACTTCTGATCAGATTCCATGGATACCTTGGGAAAAGTGAGCTGGTTTGGGATTCGGTGACCCTGTTCCAGGTCGACTGCCGCTCCCCACTGGAGCTCCCAAGAGGCGGTCTGTGAGCGAAGTGCTTTGCCCACAAAAGCGCGGGGCTTAGTGGGCCATGGTGTGGCTCACAGCATGTTCGATCGAACCTGTCTCCTCCACGAGACTGGGCCCCCCGAGGGGTATCCTGGCCCAGGCCCTGGAGGGAGATGCCCCTCCAGACATGGTGAGATGTTCTCACTCATTAATCAATATCTGCCTCAAAGAGGACTCCAGGGACGTGATCCAGGCTCTGACGCCCATTCCTCCCACGTCAGCATGCCTCTTACTTAGTCCCTTGGACATGGAAACGGATGACATATTTATCAAAGTTTCGGGTAGCAAAAAAAAAAAAAAAAAAAAAGAACTAGGACAGCCAAAAAGCACTGGATGACAGAATCAGGGTCCAAAAATAACTTTGCAGCCTGGAACGGTGGGTTGACTCAAGATGAAAAAATAATGGGGATCTGTATTCTGCCTTTAGGTCTCAAACTTAACTTCATAAGCACAGGGCGAGGTGAGGGGGGGCGGGGGGGGGGAGCAGTTTGCTTTCACAGCATGGCCGAGGCTCTGAGGGACAGGTGAGGGACCCGTGGTCTTTGTTGCAAATTAAAACACAAAGCAGCGGTGTGCTCACCAGCGCTGCAGACGTGGGCTGGGAAAACGCAAGTTTGGTGAACGAGAGAGAGAGAGAGAGAGAGAGAGAGAGAGAGAGAGAGAGAGAGAAGAGAGAGAGAGAGATTAGAGGGTACTCTACTTTGTGCAGTCAAATGACCCTGGGAGAGGTGGGTTTGTTTGCTCACCGTGATGCAGGAAGACTTGGACAAGCTACAAACATCCTCCTTGGGGTTCCTGGGTTCCCCAAGTCAATCCTGACTCCCAGGATTCCATGTGACAGAGGAGAACTTTCCACCAGGGCCTCCAGACTGTCATCTTGAGAGAGGCAGGCTGCTGCTCCATCTCCCATGGAGCTGCCGTGTGGGGTGGAACCACTGACCTTTCCGTTAGCAGGCGAGCTCAACCACCGACCCGTCGGGGCTGGACTCAAACAACTTGTTGAACTTGCCTTATGTGAAGATTAAGGATTTCTGCTGGGTAAATGCTAATGAAGCTAATGACTATAGAATAGACTAAGGGGGTGTGTGTGGTGGGGGCGGAGATTGTAGTACATAAAATTAACACTGAATTAATATCTAGAGTACAGAAGGAACACCTGCAAAGCAACAAGAGGACGACAGGAAGGCATTAGGGAACAGGATGCCGGGAGTGAGTAGACAATGCTGGGATTCACTGCTAATCAAAGACATGCAAAGTGAAACAAGGGGACTTCTCTTTCTGGTCATTGCAGGGTAACTCTCTCAGGCAGGTCTGCACCTGAAGACACCTCACTAAGCCCCATCAAATGTGAGAGGCATCCTCCTTAAAGAACTGGCCAGCGCGGAGGGAACAGCCTCACACTGCAGAGGCAAAAAGGACCAGGTAAAGGAGGGGCCCAGAGGTTGCCCTTGGTCCCCACAGAAAGGGTTGAATTGTCCTTTCGATGGCCTCTTGATTCTGTATCGGACCTGCTCCAGGTGGGGCTGGGGGGCTATGGGATCCCTCCCACCAAGGTGAGCTCAGGGTGAGGATAAGCCAGGTGCTGATCAAAACCCAACCCACTGTCAGGGAGTCCATCCTGTATCCTAGATGCCCTCCAGAACGGGCCAGAACTGCCCGTCAGATTTCCAGGTCGGTCCATCTCTAGGGAAGCAGACTGCGACATCTTTCTCTTCCTGGGAATGACTGGGGTGGGGGTGGGGGGTTGACCTCTTGATGACACAATAATTCTGTCCTTCGCTCTAACCAAGAGACTAACAAACCCACCGCCTGACTCTGGGTGGCCCAGGAATCACAGTGTGGCCAGGCTTCCGGTGGAGGAACGTACCGCCATCCCAGCCTTCGAATGACTTCTACTAGTAATTTTCCCAAGAAAGGATGAGCACAGGGTCACAGATACTAGTGCACGTGGACATTAAAGTCTTGACTGCGGCTCTGGAAGTCTGATTTCTTTGGCGGCGAGACTCCAGATGAGACACGTGTGGCGAGGCAGAAGGGGCATAGCATGTGTGGATGCAGCGGACACGGAGAGTGTGGGTGGGTAGAAGCGTGGGTGCAAATGTGTGCCGCCGGGGAATCTGACCCTCCGTGTTCTGCACCCTTCTCACTGTCAGAACGGGGCAGGTTTGGTGAGCATAGTCTACCTTTTAAGAAAAGTGTTTGGGCAAATGCTGCAAGAAGGGTGACCTTCAGGCAGATGTGGGGGAAGAGCGGGAGGTCTGGACAGATGTGGGAGCATGAGAAGAGAACCACAAATCTGTGTATGCGCTCGACAGGGCAGCTACGCACACGTGGATTTACCTTCCCTACAAATATATCCATACATGCAGGGGGCATCCAGGGGACAAAGTTATGAAAACTTCTTAGCCATAACCAGACACCTTGAGAGAATGAGTTACTGGGCCTGAGACCATCGTCTCACTGGAAATTGTCATAACAGAGCCCACAAGGACAATCTTTTATATCCGACTTTGGTGCAAACTGACTAGGGTCTTAAAAGCTCATGAGAAGCCGTCCCTGGTGCCACTAGTGGTCTCTCGGTGTCCAGAGAAAGGGACAGTGAGGAAAATGGACAACCCCCCCCCAAACATTTCCCACCACCTCTGCACTGGAGCTCATTCTGTCTTTAAGGGACGTCTAGTTTGTGGTACTTGTACATTTGTTTACTGCTCAAATTGCCATTTCTAAATCTATAGAAATGTACTGATTTGGAGCTTGTAAACTGTTTGTTCAATAAAATGAGGAAATATTTACTACGATAAAAAAAAGCAAACAACATTTCCCCCAAACATTTCCCATCACCCTGAAAGCAAAACACAGGGTGCTTGGCTACCTCTAGCAACTGCTCTGAAATGGGTCGTGTTAGTAGCTGTCCTGGCTAGAGTGGGAGAAAAACTTGGAACAAAATTCAAATTCAGGAAGGAAAAAAAAAAGAAGACCAGCTCTCTCAGTTGACTAGAGTGTAGCTCTAGTCAGGTTGGGAGATGGACTCCTCGCCAGGGCTCAGTTTTCAGCGGAACAGTAGAAAGGGCTCCAAGGGGAACCGTGACCAGAGGGGGAGACGCACACACCTTAAAATAATTAACCATTTGGCTTCGGCAGGGAAGCATTTCCCCAAAGACAATGTTCCCAAGGCTAGGGGAGAGGGAGAAACAAGAGAAACAAGAAACACAGGAGGGAGAGAGAAAAGTGATTTACGGTGAGGGGATTGCTGTCAACGGTGGGGAAATGACACGTATGAATGGAAAATCGACCTGCTTTGCACACTTGCGCTGCATTCACAAGAAAAGCAATTTAAAGAGAGAGCGAGGGAGAGAGAAAGTGTATTTGGTATTAGAGGATACCAAGGCAGGAAGAATAAAGAGGGAGGTATTGGGTATGGGGTACTGACTTTTGGTTGACAGTGGTAGAAAAAATCTCATTGATTGGGTAGGGCTACACACCTATTAATTGATGCTGATTAAAAAAAAAACGTTGAAGTGGCCAACATCGTGATTGATAGTCTAACAATAACGATTGTGTTAATCCAGGTAGAGAAACAAATACAGAGATACTCATATATATGTAAGGGGAAGCTTTATATTCAAGAGCAAATTGGATATAAAGAAAACATCCCAGTCTAGTTCTGATCAAGTCTCTAAGTCTGATATTAGCCCCTATGCCTGATATCTATAAATTCCTCTTTAGCCTCACGTAGCACATGCAATGAGGCTGAATGCAGGAAGATCCCAGGTTAGTGGGGGGTGGGGGGGGTAGTCTTGTGGATCCAAGGGCAGTGGATGCCTTTCAACACTGGCCAGGGCCTCCACATAACTCCTCCAGCTCTCAAATAGTCTGAAGGGCAGGAAGGGGAAGACAGAGTGCAGGGGGTCTGGCCTCCAGTGAGCTGTTTCTCTCTGTCCTACCTCCAAACAACCTCATCAGATTGCCACCTGATTTGGCTAGACTCCACCTCAACTCAACTCAAGTTGATTACATAACCGCCACAATGGCTTAAGTTCCATTAAACACCTCATGGGGGCTGAGCCCCGGTGGCGTCATGGTTGTGCGCGGGACTGCGGCCCACTGGGATGGAGGTTCAATTCCAGCTCCCAGGAGCAAAGGCTGGGCCTCCTACTCCCACCACCTGAGGGCAATGATGCCTAAAAAAAAAAAAAAAAACAACCCTCATGGGATTTGATTCCTTGTCTGGGGCTTCGGGGGTCATCGTTTCATTCTTTCATCTTATTGGGGGCTCATATCGCTCCCATCACAATCCATACATGCATCCATTGTGTCAAGCACATGTGGACATTTGCTGCCATCGTCATTTTCAAAACATCCGCTTCCTTCTTGAGCCCTTGGTATCAGCTTCTCATTTTCCCTCCCTCCCTCATGAACCCTTAATAATTTATAAATTGCTATTATTTTTTCATGTCTTACACTGACCGATGTCTCCCTTCATCCACTTTTCTGTTGTCCATCCCTCAGGGAGCGGGTTCTAGGTAGATCCTTGTGGCTGGCTCCCCCTTTTTCCTCCCAACCTCCCCTTATTGGCCTGGTATCCCTACAGTCCTCCTTGGCCCTGAGGGGTCTATCTGTCCTGGATTCCCTGTATTTCCAGTTCTTATCTGCAACCGTGTACATGCCCTGGTCTAGTCGGATTTAGGGTCATGGTTTCATGAGACATCGTTAGTTGATTTACTATTGTAATCGGTGTATGTTTTACCTGTTCGTTCACTTCATAGAGTCTGAAATATAAAAAGCTCGCAAGTGGCTATCCAGGGTGCAGTGCCTCTCCATCCACCTGGAGCAGAAATGCAATGATTTGCTCATTGTCTCTTCTGCCAGTGAGGCCAGAATCATGGATGGCCCTTGGCTACCATTACTGTACCTTTCAATCCAAGCTTCTGTGGGGGTGTTCCTGGCAGGCCCTCTGGATCTGGGAGAGAGGCATAGAAAGTGCAGGATGCTGTCGCGTCTCCGGGAGCAGTCTTGAAGCTCCTGGATCTCCGCACCCTTTGGTAGCCGAACCCTGTGCTTCCGAATCTCCTGGACTATCTCAATCTTGAGTCAGGTCAAAGATGCTGGGTATCCTGGATTTCCAGGACTCCTGGAAAAACTCCAGTCCTCAAGGTAAATGAGCTCACCTGATAACCTTCCTCTTTAAATCTCTGAAATACAGTCTATCAGGATGCGTCCAGCTTCCCCACAGTAACAGCTAAGATCCTGTAATGTAATTGGACGGTAAGATCCTGCAAGACGATTGGACGATAGTGTCCTGTTACACAATTGGGTGGTTGTCCTGTACTGCGATTGGACAAAATAGTCTTGTAAAGACATTTGGATGGACTGGATCAGCCAGCTACACCTCATTTACATAACTCAGTCAGAAACACCTCGTTTACATAACCCACAGTGTGGGCCAATTGTTTTTCTTTTTGCATTTTATTTATTTATTTTTATTTTGGGGGGCATCACTGCCCTCTGGTGGTCGTGGGCGCTACCCAGCCTTGCTCCTGGAGAGCCGCCTCTGGATTCGAACCGCCAAGCCCGTGGGCCGCAGTCCCGCACTCAACCACTATGACACCGGGGCTCAGCCCTGAGCCAATTGTTTTTCATGCTGCAAACCCTTGCCCTTATAAGGATGTGTTTGGAAACCAGGAAGTATGTGAAAGAAGTGACCTGATTGGTCAATGAAACCTATATAAGGCTTGCAAAGGCTGTAATGAAGTTAGTTGTGCAGTTGATGCAGTCTCTGGAGTTTGTGTGTGCAATGAGTTGACTCCGTCGCCCTCACTTCCCTGTGTGTGGGGCCTGCACCCAAAAAAGCTACGATCGAAAACCCCTGAACACATAGGGTGGGATATAGAAGGGAATTTTAAATTCTCCTGGACTCCAGATTTTCTGGCACTTTGGAGGCTGGATAAGCCCTCAAGCTATTCTTCCTGAGGTTATCTTTACTCTTTAAACCAAAAATATCTTCTGAAGTCTTCTCAAAAATCAAACAGTAGCTTGGTCTCACGAGGAAAGGGTGTCTGCCTGAGTCCTGGGCAATTTTAAGGTCTGGCTAGAAGGGACCCAGCTGATGGTCGGTTAGGACATTGGCAGGCAGCGTGTTAGGTTAATGGAGAAGAAATAATCTGGAAAGGGAAGGTGAAAATGGGCGCACAACGTGAACGATGCTGCTAAACTAGACCTAGAGAAATTGTTCGGGGCTGAGCCCTGATGGCATAGTGGTTGTGCGGGACTGCAGCCCACTGGGATGGAGGTTCAATTCCAGCTCCATGGAGCAAAGGCTGGGCCTCCTACTCCCACCACCTGAGGGCAGTGGTGGCGCCCCCCCCCCAAAAAAAAAGAAATTGTTCAATCGGTCTATGTTCTGTTGTGTATATGCTCAACAACATAGAAAAAGACAGAAATATGCAAAAAGAAATGTATACAAGAAGGACCATTTTAGAAAAAAATTAGAATTTGCCTAAGACTTCCCTGTGGTCTAGTAGACTGCAGCCTCCACCAAAGACTTCGGATGTTGTAACTGTCAGAGCAGCGGTTGATAGCGTTTTTTTTCAACTGGGTCATTTTGCAATTGTTTTTCACAAAAATGTTTGCTGGTCGGTCACCTCACTTCTATTGTAGATGACGCATTATTGTAGACTACAGAAAATAAAAACATCATACAGATGGGATAATCCAATAATATAAGACCTTAAATATAGAATCGCAAATTTATTATCATCAAATCTATATTGACAACTTGAAAGAAATCATAAAATGTTAGCAGGAAAGTAAACACCGTGTAAATAAAATGAACTCCTATTTAATTAAGAACATTTAGTCATCTTAATGGCTTCCTCGATGCTGTTTCATTATTCCTGTAAGGTTTGAGATATTTGGGTGATAATTTGTTGATTTTAAAAGAACACATAGGGTTGAGCCCCGGTGGCGTAGTGGTTGTGCACGGGACTGCGGCCCACTGGGATGGAGGTTCAATTCCAGCTCCACAGGAGCAAAGGCTGGGCTTCCTACTCCCACCACCAGAGGGCAGTGATGCCCCCCTTCAAAAAAAAGAACACATAATTCTGAATTTTCATTAGATAACCTGTTTCGCGATGAATTGAGAATGAATTTCATTTGGGAAAATACCTGTTCACATGAGTAGCTGGACCCAAAAGCTGACAGTAAAGTGAAACCAGCTTTCTTTCTTTCTTTCTTTTTGGGGGGGGCATCACTGCTCTCCGGTGGTGGGAGTAGGAGGCTCAGCCCCACTGCTGGAATTGAACCTCCGTCCCAGTGGGTCGCAGTCCTGCGCACAACCACTACGCCACCGGGGCTCAGCCCTGAAACCAGCTTTCTTTATCGAAGAAAACTTGGAAGGAAGTGAAGCCCAACATGTAGCTATCATGCTTACATGATTTCATCAGTGGCTTCAAGTTGTCTTCTAAATAAAGCCACAAAAGACATTATACATAATTCCACTTTCTTAAAAATTAAAAATCATTTTATAAATTCTCTGATGATCAGTACTTTTTTTGGGGGGGGCATCACTGCCCTCTGGTGGGAGTGGGAGCTACCCAGACTTGCTCCTGGAGAGCCACTGCAGGATTTGAACCGCCAAGCCCGTGGGCCAAAGTCCCGCACTCAACCCCTACGCCACCTGGGGCTCAGCATAATTTCATTTTTAAAACTGATCAGCCAAAGGCGGAAAAAAAGAAAGAATAAAGAAAATTATCTAACAACACAAATACAAAGGAACGCAAAAAAAAATTTTTTTTAAATACAAAGGAACGTATAGCATAATAAAAAACATTGACGGCTTTTAAAATACTATATGCATATCAATATAATAAACAATATCAGCTTTAAAAACGAATAAGGATAATGTCAGCTGTGTGCAGTGGCAATGTTGTGCCCAATGAGGTTGACCCGAGGTGCGAGTATTACTAATAAGTAATATCAAAAAATAGCATTTCAGCCATGAGTGTAAGTAAATAACAGAAAAGTTAGAAACTTCGGAAATATGTGACACTTACCATTTTCTTTTATAACAGTAACAGTCACACAGCTTAACTGCTGAAGGTCAACTAATAAGACGTCATGCACCAAGCCTCTGATGCAATATGTCTAGCACGTGTGTTACGCACGCACGCGCTGCGTCGCGTCATCGCAGAATCCCCTCATCTTGCAACACTTCACAATACAAGCACGCTGGGTGCTTCCGATTGGGGCGACCATCGAACGCCGCGGCCAGCGGTCAAAGCGGAGTCCACTCTGCTCCTCCTGTTTTCGTGACGTCACGTCCAACGAGTTCTCTCACGTTCAAGGTCAACCGCGCCTCTTGCTCTTCATTTGTTAGGCTCGCCTCGAGGAAGACGGCCTACCTGCCAATCGTCATAATTCAGAATTGTTTACTGGGTCACTAAAATTTTCCCAGGGGGTCACCGTGGTTGGCATCTCACCTGAGACGGCCATGGCGACCACCATTCCCACCCATTTGATGGGAGGGTTCCCTCGATCTTATGGGCCCACACTTTACCAAGATGACGTCCTTTTAGAGTGACTATGAGCATCGTCTTCATTATTTTCAAGAAACGAGAGGCGATGCTTGAATATAGCCGTAGGAAGAAGGAAGTTCTAGGAACAATTTTTTTCTAATTTAATTTTTTTTCAAAGTTATGCATTTAATTACTTTTCTCTAAACCTTTCAAATTCATTTTTGTAATCATTTTCCTGGGGGCTCGTTCAACTCTTAACACAATCCGTCCATCCATCCATCCTGTCAAGCACATTTGTACATTTGTTGCCATCATCGTTTCCCAAACATTTGCTTTCTACTGGAGCCCTTGGTATCAGCTCGTTTTTTCCCCACCCACCCCTCATGAACGTTTGATAATTTATTAATTATTATTTTGTTATATCTTTTGTTTGGGGGCATCACTGCTCTCCGGTGGTGGGAGTAGGAGGCCCAGCCCCACTGCTGGAATTGAACCTCTGTCCCAGTGGGCCGCAGTCCCGCGCACAACCACGACGCCACCGGGGCTCAGCCCTAAGAGCAATTTTTTTATCGACTTTTTTAAAAAGGAACCAAAGGAACATCTAGAAATCACCAATCCATCCAAGTTAAAAACTCCTCTCAGTGAGAGAATTACTTTCCACCGATTCAAGAGCCCAACTGTAGGACGGTGGGCGATGGCCAGCACTGGCGTCGCGGGGGCATCAATGGTGGATCCAGGATGCAGTCCTCTGCGGTGGGTCTGAGTCAGGAGATGTGCAGCTTCGATTCCACAGTCCCGAACCCCGGGTGCAGAGCTCACAGTCACGTTTCCACGGCCCCTTCAGAGACCAGCCTGCCGGGCTTCATCCAGCCTGTGCCAGGCTGCAGGCAACACCCACAGCCTTCTGCAGCTGGCAGGGGTTTTATTTAAGGCGGATATGGAAAGAATGCTTTCATCTGCGATAACTTACTCTGTGGCACGTGGAAATTGGAAAAAAGATAAAGCTTATCTTGGGGTGGGGGGGGGCGCGTGCGCTCACTAAATAAGAAACTACAGTGATTTTTCATGTTGTGGTGGCATTTTAAGTGAAGAATTTTAAATGTTTTGCCTGTACTGCTGTCATAGTATTAAAAATGCTGACTTTGGGGCTAAGCCCTGGTGGCGTGGTGGTTGTGCGCGGGACTGCAGCCCACTGGGACGGAGGTTCAATTCCAGCAGTGGGACTGGGCCTCCTGCTCCCACCGCCGGAGAGCAGTGATGCCCACGCCCCGCCCCCCTCCCCCCCCAAAATGCTGACTTTGTTTTGTTTGGATGAATCCATACATGTTAGAGAAGAGGTAACACAGAAAACACTTAGAATGTCAGTATGTTTGAGTAACGGTGGTTGGTCCCAGGCAAGCTGTAAAACCGATTAGATGGGGACAGCGGTAGCTTTGTCATTTTTTCCCCCACATCACTGCCTGGTGGGAGTAGGAAGCCCAGCCTTGCTCCTGGAGAGCTGCTGCTGGATTTGAACCATCAACCCTGTGGGCCGCAGTCCTGCGTACAACCACTACGCCACCGGGACTCAGCGATATAAGGTTCTTTCTTACACATATATGTAAACTCCTACCCCCCCAAAAAAAAAAAAACAGGAATTGTGCTAGTCAGAGCAGAGCTTTCACAGTACACATTTCTTCTACTAGGTGAGCATCCATCAACTCACTCTGAGTTCATGCACCCAGTGGCATCGCCTGGAAGGTTCTCTCCGGTCACCATAAATGTTTTCGTGAAAGCAGTTTCCCTTGAACCTCACTTTTTGTGATGGCTGATTTCAGAGAAGTGTGCAACTGTGAAAATTTTGTTTCCCGCTGGGGAAAAAGTGCTTCAGAAACTGTGGAGATGTTGAGCACAGCCTACCCAGGGCAGAGGTATGGGAAAAACTCAAGTGTATGAGTGGTTTTCTCATTTCAAAAAAGGTAAAGTGTTCATTGATGACAAACCCCATTCTGGATGCCCCTCAACCTCCCCAAAGGAGGAGAGTGTCAACTTCATGGTGCATTTGGAGTCTGTTCCACCAGTTGAGTCTATTCAGCAAGCTTCTTATTTAAAAAAAGATAACGTAGCAGTGTGCTACAAAAAAGGCCCGATTCGTGGCAAGCGGGGCACTGGGTTTGCCACCACAACAATGCACCTGTTCATACAGCCACCTCAGGGCCCCACTTTGGGGTAAAAAACAGCATGTATCTCTTGCTCCACACACCTTACTCACCCGACCTTGCTTCGCCTGACTTCTTTTTGCTTCCCCAAATGAAGAGGGACATGAAAGGACAGCAATTTGACAACAGAAGAGGTGAAGAGAAAAAGGAGGGAAGTGCTATCAGCCATCGAAACTCATCGGATGAGTTTGAAAACTGTTTCCAAGAATGGAATCACAGATTTGACAGATGCATTAAGTGTAAGGGAGAGTACTCTAAAGCTCAGCGTGAACGGTTCAATCCAGCAGCAGCTCTTCAGGAGCCAGGCTGGGCTTCCTACTCCCACCAGGGCAGTGATGCCAAAAAAAATAAATAAATAAAGTTGATAAAGTTGTTTTGTCAAAAAAACTAAATACACAGTTTGGGGGAAAAATGTGTTGTGGTGGGGCGGGTACCCCCTAGTTCAAGTGTCACCAGCTTTGTTTCTGTAGTCAGTCCAGCCAAGCACAGACACAGCTTTCTCACCTCACTGCCATCAAGCTGATGCCGGCACCTCATGACCCTACAGGACAAGATAGAACTGCTCTCGGGGGGTTTCCCAGACTCCTCTTCTTTCTTTACAGGAGTCCAAAGCCTCGTCTTTCTCCCAAGGAGACACGGGTGGTTTTGAACTGCTGACCTTAAGTCAACAGCCCAACAAGTGACCATTGTGCTACCAGGGTTCCATTTTCACCTGCTAGTGACTCTTCCATCTGTCTGTATCGTCCATTTTTGTTCAGCCCCTCAATAAAGTCATCCTTTCATTTTGGAGTCTAATTACCCAGTTAGAAAGAAAGAAAAGTTTTAAAAATCCATCTAATACCATGATGCCAAGAGGCAAGCCTGAGCTTTGAGGATCATGTGTTTTACTTGCTTACTTATTTTTATTGAATTCTTCTTGAGAATTAGGTGAGGACAGGTTTACATTTCAGACCATCGACTGTACATTCAACACTTTAAACCCTTCATCAGCCCACCCTGTCTTCTGTCCCATCATGCCCTTCTCCTGATTTTCTCTCCCCTCTTGTAGCTCTCTATACCGCATCTCCCGCAAGTCAGCCTGCTAGCCCGTGGCTTCCCCTTGAGGACCTCCAGCGTCCATTCCTTTGGCACACACGCCTTGTGTTGGTTTTCACCGTCCTGGTAGTGGTTTCGGGCAATATTTGTCACTCAGCAGCATCTTCTCCAAGCCCATTGGTATAACGCAGCACTTCGTGGTTTCATTACTGTTTCATTTGCACTGTGTGTGTGTGTGTGTGTGTGTGTGTGTGCCAAAGTTTCTTTACCCATTCTTCCACTGATGGGCAATTGGGCTGTTCCCAATTTCTTGTTAGCGTCAGCAGGGCTGCAATCAACACAAAGTGCCTATGTCTGGTCCTGTTCTGTCTCTTACTTCTTCAGGGCGTAGACCCTACAGAGGTATTGCTGCCTCGTCTGGAATTTCTATTCCTCCTTGTTTGAAGCCGCATCATATTGCTCTCTCCAATGCTTGTACGCATACATAAAATTTATATAAATTAATGAGCATTATCATATTTTTCAGACTTTCCCCCGCTAAAAGTGGGGGGGAAACATGGGCGCATCTTATGGTCTGAAGATGTGGTGCCCCAGAACATTTTAGTATACTGGTAGTATTTGGTTCAGAATATTTTTTTTTCTTATTTTCTTGTTCTAAAAACTGGGTATGGCTGAGCCCCGGTGGCTTAGTGGTTGAGTGCAGGACTGCAGCCCACAGGTTTGGCGGTTCAAATCCAGCAGAAGCAAGGCAGTGATGTCTCCCCCCCCCAAAAAAAATGGGTGTGTCTTATGCCCAGGTGCACCTTATGGTCCGAAAAACACCACACTTCTGGTGGAAATATGACTAAATCAAGAGACCTTTACATAAACTCATACGGTGTGTTTTGAATAGTGAAGGGAACCTATTTTATGAGGAGCAGAGGCCTAAACTCCCAACACCAGACACCGTGTACACAGGTCATATTTAAAGCAGGTTGCAATTCCTTAGCATCCCCGACTGGTCTTTAAAATATACCGGGCACAAGTGAGGAGAGACCAGCCCCGAAGCTAATATTCCAAGTGGATAGCGTATCCCAGAGACCCAGCTCTGTCTAAAAAGCGGAATTGGTTAACGTAATGTGGCGATCGCTGCCCATCAGCTTTACTGCTTCCTGGTTGGTTGGTGTAAGATTATGCGGAGGCTATATTTACAAGCTCCCTGTTGAGGGATTATATTTACACTGTTTATGCTTTGCTGTGCTTGGAATCCTCCGTTCCGAAGCAAGTTTATTAGCATCTAGAGGTTCTGGGGCTTTCTTTATAAGTAAGCTGCCTGTTAATTGCCTTTTTTTGGACATAAAACAAAATCCCCAATTGGAGAAATGAAATAAAACGCAGGACTAAAATTTCTCTACGGAAAATGCAGGCCTTTTAAAGTGTTAGGCATTGCTTTTCCTTTTTCATTAATTATTGAGCACAT
>PVJH01041852.1:0-14687 GCA_004026705.1 Nesogale talazaci | reverse complement strand
CCGTTCTCTAGAGAGTTCTAACAATTAGCTGAGAAATACCATTTTGAGTTTAGGTCAAGGGCAGGGCTGGAGACGGACTCTTCAGCAAGCAGGTTGAAGGCGCTTGGGGACAGCGTGGAGTAGAGAAGCTGAGTTCTGTAGCGCCCTCAGCAACCAGAATCTCTTCATGAGGGCCTCTGAGGACTGCTGATGTGCACAGCATAAGGTCGGTCCCTGCCTTCAGGTAGCTCCCTGTCCAATTGGGAGGACGACAAGACCTGCATGAAGACAACCATATCACTATTCTGCTACTTGACGTGAAACTTCAATAGAGGATCTGGTTAGTTCATGTCTGGGGACAAAGGACGGTGAGAAATTTCAGGGGATGCTCATGTATGAGACTTGAGGACCAACCAGGTTAGCCAGGGGGGAACATGAGGAAGGGTGACACAGAAACAGCATAACACGTAAGCCTTATTCAGAGAATGAGAGCCACCTCCCCCCCCCCCCCCCACACACACACACACACTGGCGGGTGCATAAGGTTAGTGGAAGCAACAGAAGGCAGGCTGATGCTGGGTGGTGGGAATTCCAAATGTCCAGAAATGAATTGGAAGCCTGCCGCAGAGTCCAGGTTTAGTAGGGGTATGACGCGATCCAATGGCAGCTTAGGAAGAGCAGGCAGCAGGCGGCACGAAGGGAAGCCCAGCTGGGAAGGGCCCTACCTGCTCAGGGGTGTATCAGTTACAGGCCAGAGGCTGTGGAGTTGAACTTGAGTCTTGTGTACCTGTGTAGGTTGAGCTGCACAGGGGTCTCCAAGGCTGGATTTTCAGAAGCAGCTCGCCAAGCGCCGGTGGTGGTGCCTGTGGGTGGATTTGAACCACCAGCCTTGCAGTTAACAATGCGTTCACCGCTGACATCTTCCAAGGACTCCAGGCAGCGACTCAAACAAGCGAAATCCCAGCGCCGCTGAGCCCATCCCAACTCAGAGAGATCCCAGGACCAGGCAGGGCCCCTCTCGGGTTCCTGAGACGGGTGTCTCTCTCACCCACAGAGCAGGAGGCCAGTCCCAGACGGCTGACCTTGCTGCTGCTATCCCAACCCCGAGCATATCCACCCGCCATCGAGGGGGCGGCAAGTGACTCCAGAAAGGAAGCAGTAAGGATTCCTAATTAAGGCATAAATGAGGGAGTGAGAGACGTGACTGTCTGAATGCAACGCTTGGGGAGTGTTGACAGGCGCTTTTAAAAAAATCATTTTATTGGGGCCTCACACAACTCTTATCACAATCCATCCATCAGGTCATCCATTGTGTCCAGCTCATTTGTACATTTGTTGCCCTCGTCATTCTCAAAACATTTGCTTTCTGCTCAAGTCCTTGGTATCAGCGCCTCATTTTGCCCCTCCCTCCCCGCCCCCCTTCCTCATGAACCCTTGATAATTTATAAATTATAATTTGTAAATTATAAATTATCAAGGAACCCAAGGCAGACACTGTTCAGGCATACGCCAGGCACTAGAGAGAGGGCACACGGCAGGTGCCCCTGGATGGGGACCCTCCCCACTGCCCGCTTCCCAACACAACCTAGCATCCAAAGCTAGTTTCAGACCCACGGATGCTGTGTGTGTAAACGTGAAGGACCTCAAAGGACATGAATATGCAAGCACATGTATACAAGGTCTGGATGGGTGCACTTCCAGTGACTGCCAGGGGATTCCTCTGAGAACGGAAGGAAGCTGGAGAAGGGGGCGTGGGCGGGGAGAGGAGGACTTGAGCTTGGTATGTGTCGGGCTGTGCTTTTTGCTCCCCCCTCATGCCCCGTTTAATAATGACATGTATCCCTGCCTTGCGTGCATCCTGAGAACACTGTGTGACAGTCAGAGGTGCAGGGCGGGGAGGGGTGGTGGGCTTCATGTCCTGGTCGGGATGGCTTACGGCTGCCGGGAAGGAGAGTAGAAATGAGAAGAACAAACATCATGGACTTCTCAAACCCCTGCATGGGGTGGGGGTGGGGGCTGCCGGGGTAACACACGTTCTGAAATAGGATGCAGATCCACCGGAAGCAGTATTTTTTAAAATGAATCATTTTATTGGAGGCCCTTACAGCTCTTAAAACAATCCATACATCCAGTGTATCGAGCCCATTTGCACATATGTTGCCATCATCATTTTTCAAAACACATTCTTTCCACTTGAGCCCTTGGTATCAGCTCCTCTTTTTACCCCCCCCCACCCTCATGAGCACTTGATAAATTATAAATTATTCTTATTTTCATATCTTACACCGTCTCTTGTCTGTGTTCACCCTCATTTCTGTGGTTCATCCATCTGGGTGGGAGGGTGGGGGCGGAAGAGTTAGATGTCGGTCATTGTGATTGGTTCTCCCTTTTTCCCTCTTTCTCCCCTCACCTTTCCTTTCCTCACCTACCCTTATGGTATAATTTGTCCAGGAGGTTTTTTCTGTCCTGGATTCCGTGTGTTGAGAGCACTTATCTGTACCAGTGTACATGCTCCATTCTAGGTGGATTTATATGGTAGAACTGAGGTCATGATAGTGGGGGAGGAAGTATTAATGAACTAGAACTTGTATGTTTCGTTGGTGCTGTGCTGCACCCTGGCTGGCCCGTCCAATCCCTTCCTTGTGATCCTCTGTGAGGGGATGTGCAATTGTCTACAGATGGGCTTTGGGTCTGCACTCCGCCCTCCTTTATCCATGCTGATACAATTGTTTTGGGTCTTCTGCTGCCAGATACCTGATCCCATCACGAGCTCATGATCACACAGGATGGTGTGCTTCTTCTATGTGGGCTTTCTTACTTCCCTGCTAGATGGCCGCTTGTTTAACTCCAAGCCTTTAAGACTCCAGATGTTGTATCTTCTAATAGCTGGGTACCATCTGGACGTTGCATTTTTAACCAAAATGCAGCTTCTGGTGGTCCTCATGCCAGTGGCTTCTTGAAGCATGGCCATAGCAATTCCATATAACTGTCCTAAGCTCCCCAGCCAGATGCCTGGCTACCAGGCAAGCAGAGTCAGGGGGTGGGGCAACTCTTCTTTTCAGCCCAGGAGGGGAGCAGTGGGAGGGGATGAGGCAGATGGATATAATGGGGGGGGGAGCCCTTCCTCTGACCGTGCTCTTCCTGGGGGGTAAAAACCATCCTTTACCACCTGCTTTCAACACATCCAGTTGGCCCAAAGCTCCGAGCTCCTCTTCCCTGCTCCCCTCTGAGACCTTCATCTCTTGAGAAGCCAGGGTAACAATCCAAACTCCTTCGAAAAGAGGCCTGCACTGCTCCAACCGCCCTTCAAGTTCATTTTAAATTCCAACCAAGCAGGGAGAGCTCACATTAGTTAAATATTTAATTGACGTCCATTATGGCTGTAATATTGGTTTTAGTTCAAATTTATGACGTGGTTGTCTTTTTTTTTTTTTTTGCCTCCCATAGATTGCACATAGGCATTTGGTAAATCTCTTCTGTAGGAAATGCCGCTCGGTGTATTCTTGCCTCTTTGGTAGGATTTGGAGCCTAATGGGTGTATTTCAGGTGATAATAGAGACATACCATGTTTGGTTTGCTGGTCGTGTCAGTGACACATTTGCCACCACTTAACAGGCCAGTAACCACCAATTACAACTCCGTGCCTGTGGGAAAATATGAGCTGATTTTCCATCATCCCTCTTATTATGCAGTTCTCAGGAAGCCTGTTGAGGCCAAATGTGAGTGTGTACATTACAAGAGGGAAGGTTGAATGTCATCTCACCTGCTATGTCCAAGAAGTCACCTCCCCAACTTCTCCTGTGGGGTTGGAGACTCACTCTGGCACACAGTGGATTGGGGGAGCGAGAGCTGTGCTGGTGGGGACAGGGACGTGGAATTCCTCTTGCTCTTCTGTTCGGTCTTCAAGAAGCTCTTGGCCTTGGACCACTCAGGAGCAGCTGCGGAACGCCCTGTCTTCCATAATCAGCCACGGGGATGCTCAAGTCCCTGTGCGTGGAGGGGTGCAAACTGACCCAGGACTGGACCTTCTTTCAGGATTCTCCTGCTCCCGGTAAATCGATTTTGCCTTCATTTTACATTGCTAGAGAGAATGGAGTAAGCCCCCCTCTAAGTTGGGAGAACACTTAGAGATTGGAGAAGCAGCATCTTTCTTTGAAGACCAAGAGTCCAACAAGCCACAGGAAGACATGGTGAACCACTCCAGAAGAGATTGTCTACCTGCCCTTGAATTGAGGGGGTACCTACTGGAACCCCCAAAGGAGGCTCTGCTACTTCCTGCTTTGACAAACAAGGAAAGGGAGGCACAGCCAGATTGGGTAGCAGATTTAAAGTTACCTAGCCAGAAAGTCACCCAACCTTGCACTCCATCTTCTTGATTCAGAAGTTCAAACTCTGCTCTGGGAGAACTCATTGTGGCTAAGTGAGGGCATGGAGGGCTGGATCCTAGAGACCCACATCTAGGGAGGCTGGGGAGAGGAAGGGTGGACATCCTAGAAACGGTCTGCACCTAGATGGTGCAGGCAGCAGGCACATGTCCCTTGGGTCACTTGTTCCAGGAGGGGTCTCCGTCCTCTGGGTCAAGCCTGTTGGCTGTCTTGTACACCTGAGAAGGCTCTCCCACTGGGGGAAGCAAGGCATTTGTAGATTTTTTTTTTTGGGGGGGGCATCACTGCCTCTGGTGGTCGTGGGCACTACTCAGTGCCGCTCCTGAGAGCCGCCGCTGGAGTTGAACCACCAAGCCCGCGGGCCGCAGTCCCGCACTCAACCACATACGCCACCGGGGCTCTGCCCCATTTTTAGATTGTACGTAGCAGCAAAGGATCTTTGTTTCCATAGTTCAGGATGGGGTCTTTCCCCTAGTGAGGCTCAGGGAGGAGGAGTCCTCAATCATTAGACACTCCCCTGATCCCCACAATACCTGACCATATAACAGTCTAAGACCCACCAGGAGGGCCACACGGAGCCTGCAGAGTCAGTCTTGCTAGCAGTGGAGGTCCAGAGAGGCAAATCAGAGTGCCCACAGACACACAGCAGAGGCTGGATTGAGGCTCAGATCTCCTGGGATCCAGGTCAACGTAGTCTTCCAATGCCCATGTCCCACCGTGTCTGCCTGAAGCTTCCACTAGAGATGCTTTCAGCCATTCCCGCATCTGATATTTTGGAGGAAACCCCCAATGGTTTACACTCCTGCTGTGTGCTATGGAATCAATAATCGAATTTAGTTTATAATTCCAGTTCATTGGGTTCCCATTCTCTCTTCTTCCCCTCCCCCTCCTTTGGCAGGAGAAGTTGACCTTGGCATTAACCGAGGACCCAACTCACTGCCGTAGAATCAGTTCTGACTCATAGCAATCGTGTAAGACAGGGTAGGAATGCCTCCTGTGGATTTCTGAGACGGTAACTCGTGAAGGGAGTGGGCAATCTCATGTTTTCTCCCACGATGCAGCTGGTGGTTTCGAACTGCTGTCTTTGAGGCTATTAGTCTAATGTGTAACCACTAGGTAACCAAGTCAAAAAAGAAGGGACCTGTGGTGCTGCGAAGATGACAGAAACACACATTTCTTGTGGAAGACAGTTGGACAGTTTCTTATAAAGTTAAGCATGCATGTAACCATATGATCCAGTTCATCCAATTTAGTGTGATTATGCTAAAGAAAGAAAAACTCAAACCCAGGATTGATAAAACTATAGAGGTAACACAGAGAATAAAGATTCCGGGGAGGGGGGGTGTTACAGTATGGGGGGAGGGGGGTCAAAGGAGCGGATTTCAAGGAGTTCAAGAAGGAAGACATTGTTTTGAAAGCGATTGTGGTAGCAATTGCATGATGGTGTTTGATATGATTGAACTATGTAACGGTAGGCTATCTATAAGAGCTTCAGTAAAATGTGTTTTGGGGGGAAATAAGAAAGACTCTTACTAACACATCAACCCGTACTCAGGTGTTGATAGGAGTTCTGCTCATAATAGCTAAACAACAAACAAAACAACTGAGATGTTTTTCAACAGGTAAATATATAAATGGAGGGGCATCTATACCAGCAATAAAAAGCAAGAGGCTGGCTGCAGCAGGGCAGGAGGACTTGCACAGGCATGCTGCTGTGAAAAAGAAGCCAGGCTCCAAAGACTGCATGCAGCACGCGTCCATGCGAATGCCAGTCTGCAAGGCCTGAGACAAGAGCCTGGTTGTCAGGGGCGATGAATGGAGACATCAGGTGTCTTCAGGGCTGCAGCTCTTGACTGGGATAGTGGTTCCAGGAATCGATTTGTGTGTCACGACACAGGGAACTGCACATCCACCATAAAACAAGGTAAACTACAATGGTAGGGAGGTGAAGACTCAGCCCTGCTGACTCACGCTTGACTCAGACAGCACCAGGAAGGGCCATTTCATGTGAGGAGGAAGTGGTATTTTTGCGTTCCAAGGTCGAGGCACTGCTCATAACCCTGACCCCGGTGTGTTGGTCCCTGGACAGCAGTTCTTGTCTTTCTTAGAGGCATGTCCACGCAGTGGACCATCCACCTCCTTCTCCTGATGGAGCTGTGTGGTTTGGGCGGCAGGCTCTGGGATCTCAGGGTTGCCCTGGACTCTTCGGGCCTGACCTGGAGCTCTAAGACCCATTGTTGTCTGGATGTGGGGGAGCAACTGGGTGGACCCACCCATGGGTCCCCATTTCCTGGAATCATAGGAAAAAGTCAACTGACATCCCCAACTCCATCTCTCTGAGTCACACACAGACCCAGAGAGATTAACGAGCAGTGACTCCCTCTGCTACTGGACGTCTCCCGGAAGGGAATTAACCCAGAGTTGGGCAATATAGCCAGAAGCCTAGGGCCGTGCAGGCAGGAGCACCCTGAAGATGAAGAGAACAAAGAAATCTATGCTTTGGCCTGCTAACACAAGGTCAGCAGTTCAAAACCACCAGCTGCTTCCTTGAGAGAAAGAGCAATCTTCCTACTCCCCCCCCCCCAACCCCCCCAAGGATTTCTCTTGGAAACCCACAGGGGCGGTCGTAACCTGGCTTGGAGGCTTGCTATGAGCGAGTTTGAGTGAAGGGTAACACCGCCCTGGAGTGGGATGGCTGTGTTCACAGGGGGCCCCCCTGCCCGTCTGAGATTGGTAGGTGTGTGGGTGACGTGAGGAAAAGACGGAGCGGTGTCTGTCACCATCTGTGGCTCCCAGAGGGAGTTCTCTGGGTGGCAGCGTGTGGCAGGGGTGACTGGCGGGGCCTTGGCGCAGGGCCAGGAGGTCCTGGGAGGGACGGGCTCGCAGACTTCGGCGGCCAGTACTTTTCCTCCCTGATTCATCAGACTCAAAAAAACAACTCCACCCACTTGTGGTGGGGCGCCCTGCATTTTTCACCTTTGGGCTATCATTCCGAGGAGGAAGAAAGACCAGCCCGGGAGGAAAGTTTTGGCCAAGTTCAAAGGAAAGGGCCGAGACATGGAAAGTCCTTTGAAACGCTGCTCGGACGGTGGCTGCCTGACCCAGATTTTTTCCTTTTCAAAACTATGTTCCGAGTTCAAAGGCCCAGGTGCCGCGCCGCTCGGGGCGTGCCCGCCAGGCTCGCAGGGCAGCGGTCCCAACCCAAGGCTGGAGCCCTCCGCCCGCGCGCAGGGCTGCCCACCGGCCCGTCCCAGCCTAGCCATGGCTCAGGCGGAGGCAGCAGCACTGTGGGTCCGGGTTGGTCCGATGTGGGTGTACTGGGAAAATCGCCAGAATGGGGAAACCTACAGGTCCACACCAGGCTAGAAACAGCAACACCGTCCCAGTAAACAGTGTGCAGGTTGCATAGCGACCAAGTCTCTCTATGAGCAAAGTGGGGGCAGGTGGCCATGGGGCACTGCCACCCCCAGTCCTGGCAATAATCCTGTAGTCAGCTGCAGTCAGCCTGTAGTCAGTCTGCCGAAAGGGCTCTCCGTGCCTCTTCCGAGTCTCCCGTTCCACAGCTTCCCACCTGGTGATCTTTCCCGTTCTGTACACATTTGGGCCTGTTCCCATTTGGCTATCTTGGCAACGATGGAATTGACTGGAACCGGTTTGAAGCCCAAAGGGCAGGCCAGCTGTCAAAGGTCAGTGCGGCTTTGGTCACCTGCTCTTGGAGACCTCTGGGGACAATTGCAGAGGATGAGGCTGAGCCTGCTGGGGTGGTCCCGGCTGGGTCTGTGCTGGGCACCAACTCCTGCCTGAACATGTCCGTCTCTCCGGAGCACTTCCCATGTGCCTTAATGCCCCGAGACTGGGATGTTGAGACAAGGATTCCCAGGAAAGTGGTTTCCCAGGCAACACAGCTGTAGGAGTGGAGACAGGGAGGGAAGGAGAGGAAGCCAGCAAGGGTCAGGTATCCAATGAGTCTCTACTCTGGGTCCCAGGTGCATCACTCTGCTGAAGTCCCTGGGCCAGAGTGTGGAGCAGACACATTGGACTATGGTTTGAACCCACTCGCCTCTCAGTGGGAGAAAGATGCAGCCGTATGTTTCCATGCAAAATACAGCTGTGGAAGCCCCAGTTCTGCTCTGTCATCTAAGGTCCCAACTATGAGTTGAGCCGGACGCTTAGAGTTAGCCAGGAAGCCAGGGAACTGGGGCATCGGTGCCTGCTCAGAGCTTGGCTGAAGGCTGTTCCCAACAGGGGAGGGGGCGTCCATCCCATCGCTCTCAGGAGCTGGGAGTCGGACTGCCATGCTCTTACAACCCAAAATGCAAGGGGCTACGAGTCTGGCACATAGTGTCTTTGCAGGCAGGTGCTACCCGGAGCCCACACTAGAGTGACGTTGTGAGTGAGAGTGGGCTGAGAGTGAGTTCCATGGGTTGCTCCCTCCCTGCCATCGTTGCTGACCTCCCTGTGACCAAAAATGAACTCATCCGTTCTCCTTGCGGTGGGGAGAGTGCGTTTGATGCGTGCAGCAAGGACCCAAGCTGGGAGAGGGAAAGTGTGCCCTTGGCGTGGTTCCTGGGGTGGTCTTCCAGGAGCAGGGCTTTCCCTTCTCATTGAAGGGTCCCCTGAGGAATTCCTCTGTGCTCCTCAGAGGAAAAGGAGAAGGCAAAGACGCCAAGGACAGTCTTTTCTGGTATTCCTGTCCTGGGTGGGATCTTCTAGCCCTGAGTTACTCAGTGCCTGAGTTACTCAACTGGGCAGCCATGGCCATAAAAGGCTTGGGTTTTAACCCAAACCCAGCTTGCTGGGAGGTCCCTGCAGCTCAAGGGTCCCCGTGATAGTCACCTAATGTGGTGTCAATTTGAGGATTAAGAAAGTAGGGGTGGAGTCTAGCCTGTCAATCTGGAGACAGTCACTGAGACCTCTGTGTGCGCATGGCTTTCTCCTGAGAATTCTGGGAAATCTGGGACTTGCTTCATGGAAGCAGGAGACACTCGCTCACTCCCTGGGAGACATTGCAGCTAACAAGACACACGGCAGCATGCTGATAGGCCCTGAGCCCTGGAAACTGGAGGAGCCACGGGGAGACCCCTGCCAGGGCTGAGATGCTTCTACCACCACTGGATACACAAGACTCTGCACCTGCTAGCCTGTGATTGTCCTGGTGTCAGTGCATGTGCTTTGTGAGTCTGAAGAGGACTCATGGATTGATATTGGACATATGGCCTAATATCAGACTTATGACCTTGGACTGGACTGGACTGGGACATTTTCTTGATGTACAGTTGTTCTTGTATAGCAAGCTCTTTCTCATACACTTGAGAGTCTCTATGAATTTGTTTCTCTTTGGACTAACACAGTCCCCAAGCATCTGATCAATACTTCCACTGAGTTTCATTCTCCCCATCAACCAGAGACCCTGTGGCTATCAACCAGTCACCGGATGTCGCCTCTTGGCCCAGACCTGTCCTATAGTCTGTTTGGTGGTGGTTGGACAGGCAGTTCCTTGTTAGTTTCTGCTAAGGGGAGCCTAGAAAGAGACTAGAACAAGAAGAAAGGAGATTGGCTTTTCTCTGTCAAGATTCCCTGCGTGTTCCTATCAACCTCATGCAATGGTGATTCTTTACCCTCTCTAGCTTTCGTTGTAGGCTCCTGGAATCAGCCCCCTGTGGGCCTCCTCAAAAGACTGGGTCCCAGCTCCCTGAAGTCTCCCACTCCCAACTTCTCCCTTCTAATAACTCCAACTCTGCCTTTTGCTGGCTCCCCAAGGGTAGTAGCTGCTTCTTGTCATCATTATGAAACCTCTCTCGTACCTCCTTTAACCAACCCTCCGGATGAAATTCTCTCCGTTCAAATCACTGCCCTGGTTTGTTTTCTTGAACAGACACTGACTGATACAGACCCCGGGGCTGCCAAATGGGCAGCAGGCAGCTGTAATTCACCATCTGGTTTTCATCCATCAAAGGCATAGGTGGCTGTCAGCTGATCAGGTTGGGTTACCAGTTATCACACTGTTTTGAGGCCATTCCAGCCCAAAGCCAAGAAATTGGATATCATGACCGGACCGCTTCTAACCTGATTATGGGCCAAGTGACAAGTCCTCGACTGCCTTTGAAAATTCTGAGCCTTGTTTGCAGGGTCCTTTGAGAACCCAGGGGTAGGAGAGACGATGGGAGTGTTGGTCTGACCTCAGGTCTCCTTCAGTTTGTAAAGCCCTCTGTTCCCTAGGAAGTACGGGGTGGCACAAACTGTTAAGCACGCAACCACTGACAGGTGGTTTAGCCCAATCAGACGTGTCTTAGCAGGAAGTCCTGGCAGTCTTCTGAGAGATCACAGCCCTGAGACTCCTGTGGAGCAGGTCTGCTCTCTGACATGGGCGCTGGGCATGGGCTGAATGGGACTGGGTAGGCATGGGCTTGTCTTCATTCTCTGGATTTGGCAGGGCCATCCCTCAGCAGGCTCCTCACATCCGCAGATCCCTCCCAGCCTCCTTTCAGTACCCCTGCCCACCATCTTCCCAGCCCAATCTGAGGCTCATCCTCAAGTGTAGTTCTGAGCCTGTGGGGTTCCCCATGGGCCCCAAACAAGAAGGGAAGATTCTAAAATGCACACACGTTAGCATGGAGATTTCCCCATGTTTCACATTCAGTACCTCAAAGCAAGAGGAGGAAACACAGGTCCCACCCGCTCTTTTACTGAGGGAGGAACTAAGACAGAGATTTTAGAGAGCATGCCCCAGGAAGCACAGCTTGTCAGAGGCAAGGTCATGACTAAGGTCAAGCCCTCTGTCTCTGGATAGCACCCAGCTCTCCAGTACGCCACGCTGAGCTCATCCATTGACAAGTCTCCACAGGCGGAGGCAGCTGGTTTTTGCCCAGTGTCCTTCTTTTTGAGACTTCCCGAGAAACCTCCCAGGCTTCTTGAGAATCAACATTTGAATCTTGCTCTATTTTGATTGAACGGTGCATTCCCTCGGAGCGTCTGTGCTTTTCCCCCCAACCCCAATCCCAACCCCAACCCCAACCCCACTCCTTCATAGTCTCTACTTTCGGTTCTGCTCCTCAGAGACTCTGCCCGTCCTACCCCCTCTCCTCTCCAGCCCCAGACTCTATGCCCCTGCCAGGGTCTTGAGGAAAAGCCCCCATGATGCAGAGGGCTGGGGGTTCTGCTTCCCTACAGATTACAGTTTTGGGAGCCCTGCAGCGGGGCGGGGGCAGTTCTCCTCAGACTGAGTATTTCTAGGGATCAGAATCAGCTCGGTGGGCACCAGTTTGTCTGTGTAATGGTATTGAGGGCTCTTACTTCTCCATGACCAGTTTGCCCTTAGCAATTAGTCTGGACTGTTGAATTATGTAAATGATTGCTTAATTTAGAGTATAAACAAGCCCCGCCCCTCAGCACCGTTGACATTGAGTTATCATATTTTTTGGGACCATAAGATACATCTGACCATAAGGCACACCCAGGTTTTAAAGCAGGAAAACAATAAAAAAAAATTCCAAAACAAATATACCAGTATACTAAAATGTTCCGGGTACCACATCTTTGGTCCATAAGACACACCAACTTCTTTTGGAGGGGGAAGTGCATCTAATGGCCCCCAAAATATAGTAGCTGCCTTGTTTCCCAGACACCATTTTTCTTAGCTGACAGGCTTCTGCATGGCATTCTCCTGAGGCTTCTTAGGCAACATCCCTGAGTCTAGGTGCAGCCATTCTGTTGACCACCCCATGGTATTTTCCGGGCACTGTTCTCGGCAAGGTCACCAGTGCAGCAGGAAGGAGAGCCATGCTTGTCATCTGGGGCATGAACGCAGAGGCCCTTCATAACCTCCACCTTCGGGCTTAACAGAGGCTCTCATCTTGGGCTGCTGGGAGACCCCCTCACCTTCTGTCCCAGCTCTGGGGCACATCGACATCACCTGGAAAGCTTAAAAAAAACAGAAACAAATTCCTGCCCCCCTCCACCCCCTGAGCGTTCAAAGCAGAATCCCTGGAGGTGGGCACCTAGGGAACCATATGTTGGACCGCCCTCTTTAAACATCTGATTTTCATCCAAGTTCAGAGTCACTGCCCACACAGCTCACAGAGCATGTGGTGAGGCGGTTTGGCCACCTTGGGGGGAATGGAGAGAGAGAAGGCTTGGAGAGTACGGGAACCTGGTTAGGCAGTGAAGCCTTTTGAGCGTGGACGCTTGCCCTAGGACAGGCTGCTCTCTGTGTGGCCAGTCTTTTCGGTCCAGGAGTGTCTCCTCGCAGGCCATGCCCACTCTAGGGCACAGGAACCTAGTTCTTCAGTGGTCTTTGTTGTGTTTCAAGGACACTCCAAAGTTCCTCAGCATCCTGGAGCCTCTATGTTCTCCTCTCATTCAAGATCACGAGATGACAGGTGGGATCTCCCATTAGTGACGTCCAGACACAGGGTGATTCTGGAACTGCACTCGGCGGCTTGTGGGGGTCTGTGGACTCTATACAAATATGGTGGTTATGCAAATACGATTGTTAGGGGGAAAGCTTTCCAGTGGCACATCTTAACTTAGCGGGGACCATTAGCCTTTTCTTCTGCATGACTCCCAATCAAAAACCCAAAGCAAACCCACTGCTTTCCCCTTGGTTCCGATTCATCCTGACCATACCCAGGGTTTCCAAGGCTTTGTGACCATCACAGGAGCAAGAAGCTGCATCTTTCTCCCTCAGAGCCACTGGGCAGATTTGAACTGATGACCTTGCAGTCCCAACACTGACTTGACAATGCCATCAGGGCTTCTTGTGACTCTGGAGACCAGGAAAATCTATTTTAAAAGTTGCAATGGGAGTTTTTGTTTCATCTATCACATCTAAAGTCTCATCTGTTTCTCTGCTCTCTCCTTCCCCTCCTTCTCTCTCTCTCTCTGTGTGTGCATCCATCCATCACCTTACATGGTTCCGTCTGTGTCGGAAAGATGTTTGTATTAGATGTTTAAATGACCTTCTTGCAACCTATGTACAAATAGCCACGTTTCTGTTGCTTGACCTGCCTCAATTTTGGCCTGAAAGGATCAATGTTCACTCCAACCATCCCAATCATATTTTAATCCCTTGGAATTGGGGTTGAGAGAACAGAGTCTGCCAATGAGCCATTCCTGTGTATAGTATCAACACTCATGAACAATAGCGTGCCTGTACTTTAGGTGAGTGGGAGAAGGAAACCACCGACCTATAGGTAGGATGAAGGAGTCCTGGAGAGGAGCAGAGAGGGGTGATTGGGAAGGGTCCTGGTGGTCATTCTGCTCCCAATTTATAACCCGACCGAGCTAAGCCCACTGGGTTTTGTTTATGAGCTCTATCTCGTGCGTAGGGACAAGGTTCACCATGGTGGATGCATGACAGTACACCCTATGTACCCCATGGAGGGTCACATGGATAACGATGCTAAGCATTTGGTTTGGGGCACCTGCCTGTGTACCAGGCACAAGCTGAGTCTCTGATGTTCCGTGGCACTGAAACATTTCCAGCAATGAGAAGGGGATGCGCTTGTGTCATCTTACAGCATAGGAGCCGAGGAACTTGGAGAGGAGAGAACTTCCCCAACACCCACAAATCAGCGGTGTGGAACTGAGATTCAACCTCAAGTTGGTTTGATTGGAACATCTGCTGCCTTTCAGGTGCACTCCACGCCTTTTGTCGTAGTAAGATTGAGGGGGGGGCATGCGCTCAGGAAGTACCTGGTCTCTAGAGGGCAAAAATCCAGCAAGACAGAGGTCGTGAAGCCAGCTCAAGGTCTCAGGGTCCCCGCGGTCAGAAAGATTTCTGCCCAGAGACTCGCCAGGACCATGGAGAGCTCCTGCGCCTGTAGAAACAAAAGACCCACCAAACCCTTTGAGCCACAGGTCTACCAGGTCCCTGAGGCCCTATCCGGAGCTTCTGACTCTTGAACGTGACTCCCTTGATCTTTGTCCCTGGGAACTCTGCTGGGCCATCTCTTTCAATCATTTTCCTCTGCATCAGCTTTCTTTTGGGGGGTGGGGTGGGTGGGTGGGGGCTGGGGTGAGGTGGATGTTGACACAGAACGCCCACGTTTCCATGTCCCAAGAGTTAGAAAATAATTTAAATCATCTCTTTCAAGCTCCTCCACCTTGTCCTCAACGAAGTGACGGGGGAATGTGATCTGTTCATCGCACCAGGCCTCCGTGGGCACATGTAAAACTAGCGCGGCTGCTTTGCATTATAAAAGGATAGAACGATGAGCCGTGCGGGCGACAAATAAAGCTTGATCATTCAGGCTCGAAATGAGTGACCGAACACCCCTGCGCTTGCCTTTTACCCCACTCCCTGCTCTCGGGCCCGCCCTCCTC
>PVJH01041851.1:0-14687 GCA_004026705.1 Nesogale talazaci | reverse complement strand
TTTCTGATTCTGCCAGCACTTCATGATGACACAGGCTGGTGTACTTCTTCCTTGTGGATTTTGTTGTTTCTGAGCTAGATGGCCTCTTGTTTATCTTCAAGCCTTTAAAACCCCAGACGCTACATTTTTTGATAGTCAGGCACCATTAGCTTTCTTCACCACATTTGCTTATGGACCCATTTTGTTTTACTGACCATGTCGGGAAGCTAAGCATCAGAGAAAGCCAGATTATTAGAACAAAGCATTGTTGCACTGAGTGTGTACTTGAGTAGAGGCCCAAGGTCTGTCTGTTACCTTAGTACTTAACATATAAATATATTTATAAATAGATATATTTCACTTTCATTAATATAAATATATGTACATATGTACGTGCCTATATTTAGATCTCTGTAAATGCCCTTTGCCTCCTAGGTCTGTCCTCCATTTTCTTTTACTTTCCTCTTGTCCCACTATCATGTTTGACCTTCATTCAGCTTTCATTAATCCCTCTTGGCTCCATTGCTCTTAATCAAAACTCCTTCTGAAAACATGTATATACTTCAAGGTTAAAAAATAAATGAAAACAAAAACCAAATGCCTGAATACTTATATTTCTCTTAGAGATAAATGCAATGTCTGAATGTCGGCAATCCAAGAAGGAGTAGCTTAGCATTTTGCAACAAACTGGCTAAATGACTTTATGTAAGCTTTAAGAACAAGGTTAGAAATGTAAACCGTGTCTCTAAATGGGAAAAGCAGCTGAGCCCCAGTAGTGCAGTAGGTGTGTGTGGGACTGCGGTCCACAGGGTTGGCAGTTCAAATCCAGCAGCAGCTCTCAGGAGCAAGGCTGGGCTTCCTACTCCCACCAGGGCAGTGATTCGAGAAAAAAAGAAAAGAAAAAGCAAAAAAAGTGGTTAGTATGTATTAGGTGCCCTGGTGGACCATGTCACACTTGCTGTCTCCCCTCTTCAGCCAAGGCTATTGTGACAGGTTTGTACAAGCTCTTACTGCAAGCACAGTTTTCTGTTTCAAGACTGCTCCAAGGCTAGGCTCTCTCTGCCTAAACTCAGGGGCAAAGTGAACTCACCAGCTTCAAACTCGTGAGAGACTGGTAAATAATGTCCAATTCTTGTCCCGTGGGTGAACAATTCTAGAGGATGGTTAATTTTTTTTTAACTTATAATTCCTAGGAAGTTCCACTGAAATTGTATCTCAGTTGCCCACAGTTTTTCCGTTTGCTGGGCATCTCTCACTTTATAAAGCCTAATTCTTGCATGGTCTGTGGCTTTTCCCAAAGTGGGCATTCCAAGAGGTCTGCACACCTACTTTTTAAAGGGCTAGCTCTCACACCATCGCTTCTTCGCTGACTTTCCCATGTGGCCATGAGGGGAATGAGGGAGTTGTTATCTGAAACAGAAGAGTCAGTCCATCCACTGGTAACAAGCAATGTGATTCACTAAGATGCTCAAAAGGGCCGGAGTCATGTCAACATTGCTGCTGCCTTCTTGGCTTCTCGAGCAGGAAGCTCTGAAATCAGCATCTCTGACTGTAGAAATTCTGGGACCAGTTGACCTTTCATTCCCATCCGACATCAAAACACTAGCCGCCTTCTTGCATCTTTGCATCTTTGTGTGACATCAGAACCATAGTCATTTGTCTCTTGTCCAAACAACAACGAGACTACTTCAGTCTGCCCTGGAGTTGCCCTGAAAGAATAGCCTAAGAGAAAAGACTCAGAAGTAAAACATATTGAAAAGGTGATTTCAAGAGGCAGAAGGGAGCTAAGGGAAAGTGAGAAGTGAGAGGAGGAAAAGCCAGTAAAGGGAGAAGTCTCTCTCAATTGTGATCTTCTGTGGCTTCCCTGAAGGCATGCTTGGACCAAGCAACTAGAGGATGGATGAGGGACATTTGAAACAGAGTCAAATGGCCACAGTTATCCTAGTAGAAACAGCTTAGAGAAGTCCACACCTCGCAGCGCTCACTGATGTATATGAATCCATTGAAGATCAAAACTCCACTAAAGTTATTAATGTCTATTCATTGGATCAAAAGAGAAAGATGAAAACCACAGACTCAAAGAAGAGCCTAGATATACCCTGAGATCAGAAAATAAAGGGGTGTCCATCGATGACTACCAATCTTCTAACCAGGGCCACAACAGATGGACCATCATAGAATGGAAGCCATGTGGAACAGAAGCTCACATTTCTTTAAGCATAACCAAGCCAGGCTTCCGGGCTCATTGGCACTGGAGGAGGCCCACAAGAGTGTTGCCCTGGGATGCATTTCGAAATGTGAATGAAAACTAAGCCCTGGGAGTCCACCTGACCACTCTGTACCAGCCTAGCTCAGGAGATGATGAATCCTGCCCACAAGGTTGCCACAAAGGGAGCAAGCAGTGCCCGTGGCTTTCCCACTGTGGCAAGTATCAGAGGTAGGGAGAGAACATGAAGACAGGGCTGTCTTGGGAAATATGATTATTGACAAGGAGGAGGGGGCTGAGTGTCTATGGAAAGCACCTGCACCAGAAGCTTCATCCGTGTTGCTCTGTACGGCAATACCTTCTGAGATAGGGGTCATGGAACCCAGAGACACATGAAGGAATGGCAATCTAAAGGTTAAAGACCTTTCCAAGTGTCTGCAGTTAGCAAGTGCCCCAGGTGAGACTGGCATCAGGCCTGCCTGCCTCTGTGGAGGTCATATTTTGGGGGAAGAACATATTCCAAGGAGATGGAAAGTGAGTCTTAGTTTTTGTTTTTTTTTTTTTTAAATCTCCAACTCTGGAAGCAACTCTGGACTCTTTATGGTGGCTGTTGCTCATGGTAAGTTGTTCAATACTTAGTGCTCCCTCCCTGCTTCCAGCCCCTGTGCCGCACCCAGCTGTTGCTTTTATTTCCCCAAATCATGACCCTAGGAAGTAGTAAAGATAAAACAAATAATAACAAAGGATGAAAATGTGATCAGGGGCAAAGGAAGGAAATGGGCTCAGTGGAGAAACACCTGTATTCTGGGAGATGAGGACCAGCAATGACAGGGAAGCTGCTGGCCCAAATATAGTGCTGCACTCAGTCAGAGCCCCGACCCCACCGACTCAGCCAAATATTAACCAAACGAGTAGGCTCCTAGGAAACAGGGTCCCTGACACACACACATATACACACACACATATATATATGAGACTTATATACAGGAGCAACTGAACATTGAGAAAACAGCCCAGCTCAGTCCAGTCTAAGGTCATAAGTTTGATATTAGCCCATATGTCTGATACCAGTCTAGAAAGTCCTTTTCAGACTCATGAAGCACATGCAATGACATCAGGACAATAACAGGCCAGTGGGTGCAGAATCTTGTGGATCCAGTGGTGTTATAAGCATCTCAGCACTGGCAGAGGTCTCTACCTGGCTTCTGCAGATCCAGGTGTCTGGCCACATCAGGGTAGATACATGTGGCTTCTCCTCAGGGATGTTTCACAGGGAGCCAACTTTGTCAGCTGAGTGTCTCCAAGAAAGTGAACCGAAAGAGATAATGTCTCCCTCCAAGAAGGAATTACCAGATTTTCCGGAATTCTCAGGAGAAGGCCAAGCCCACACAGAGGTCTCATTGGCTATCTCCAGATTGACAGGCAAGACTCCACCCCTATACTCTTAACCCTCAAATTGACACCAGATTAGGTGGCTGCCACAGACCTTTAACTGTTCTGACTACTCTTATAACAAAGCAGGGCCTAACATATAATTTATATTTCTTTACTGAATGAACAAATGAAAGGATGAACTAGGAGGAAAGAGTCTAGTAAAAAATGATATATTTGCTATGATTCGTTTATTCAACTCTAAAATACGCATTGTGTGTCTAATTGTCCAACAGTGTCCAAGCTGTTGGAGACACAGGAGTGAACAAGGTAGATGGAGGTCCTGCCTATTTGGAGCTTACATTGTAAGTGGGGGAAACAGACGTCTTCAAAGTAAACAGAGTTTTAAAGGTGATATAAATAGGGATGATAGGAAGAGAGGAAGAGGACTTAGGAGCCTTGGAGGCTGCCATCTGCAAGACTAGCTGTTGGAAGCCATCGGCCGCTCCCTGGGTGGAAAATGAGGTCTCCTATCTCCCATAAACAGTTACAGTCTTGGAAACCCACAAGGGAAGTTCCACCCTGGCCTATAGCATTGCTATGAGTTGACATCAACTCTATGGTAGTAAGAGAGATAAAACCTAGAAAGATTAAAAAAAAAAAAAAAAAAAGAGTCCTTCCTCTTTCCATCATGTTTCCGTCCCGCCATAATGCAGCGCATGCACATCCAGGCCAACACTCTCAAGAGCATCAGTGATGCCGAGAAGTGAAGCGGGCACCAGGCCATGCTCCGAAGTCATTGTCCGGTTTCTCACTGTGATGATGAAGGCCGGCTACATTGGTGAATTTGAGACCATTCATGAATCTCTGAGCTGTGGACAGTGCAGAGTGATTAGCCCTAGATGGGGCATGCAGCGCAAAGATCTCCAGGAACGGCAGAATCACCCGCCCCTGTACCACCAGTTGAGATCTGTGGTAGTTGGCATCCTGGACCATGAGGAAGCCAGGCAAAAGCACACAGGAGGGAAAACCCAGGGCTTCTTTTCCTGGGGGTGCAATGCATCGAAGCAGATAAAATGCCAAAAAGAAAAGGGGGAAAAAAAGAGAGAGGAAATTAACTAGATTTGCTGTCATGGTGTAAGACAGTATAAGGCTAGATGGTCAGGGAAGGCCTCTGAGGAAAGATCTAAAAGATCAGGGATTGGGATTTGGATCTATCTGAGGGAACTGCACTCTAGTGGCAGGAATGGTGTGTACAAATGCCCAGAGGTGGAACCAGGAATGAGTCATATCATTCAAGTGTAACAAGATCAACTCTGTTTCCAGGCAAGCAACTGTCAGTTGGGAACGATGGTGGCTTCTGCCTGGGGTGAAAAGAAACCGAGGGGATAGAGAAGCATTTGTGTGTGCTTACATGCACAATTCCAGTATAAATAATAGGGTACTTTTAGATTATTCATGTGAGTCTGGAAGTGTTGAACTGCCAAGTGAAAGGTCAACAGTTCAAAGCCACCAGCTGCTTCCTGGGAGAAGGTTGAGGCAATCTGGTTTACCTTAAGCGTCTATGGGACCATTCTCTTCTTCTCTTCTGGAAAGTGACCAGATTTTAATGTTGGTAAAGCGAGACACCATTGATGTGTGTGTGGGAGGGGGGGGGAGGAGGGAAGTAGAGGGGGTATATTCCCTTCCTGTTCTCCCGCCGTTCCCTAGCTTGCCATGCATTCTTTCCAAAAATCGGGACATTTAAAAAATGCTGTGGAACTCGGGAAACATTGTTTAAAATTGAGACTGTCTGGCTGAGCCCCGGTGGTGTAAGTGGTTGAGTGCGGGACTGCAGCCTGTGGGCTCGGTGGTTCAAATCCAGCGGCGGCTGTCAGGAGCAGCACTGGGTAGCTTCCACGACCACCAGAGGGCAGTGATGCCCAAACCAAAAAAAAAGTTAAATTGAAACTGTCACAACAAAAGTGGGGTGTCTGGTCACTTTATTCTAGGGGCTTCCTGTGAGTCAGGATTGATTGATGGCACAGGCATTTGCTTTGTGGAATGGGTAATCTCAAGCGTCAACTCCTTTCTATAAAGTCAGGTATTTGAGAGTTGTTGGCCTATATCTTCTGGGATATGGCCTGAGAGAAGCCCACCACAGGAGGAATTAACTTGCCCATTTTAATGATGAGGGATTGTGTATTTCCAAGAGAATCTCAGAGACAGCCAAGACACAAGAATGGAATGGGGCAATGGGGAAATCTGTGCCTTGTGGAAACCAGACCCCCAGATTGCCCATACCAATCCATCCTGCCTTGTCTTTGCCCCTTTGTGTAGCCCCTTCACACCATGACCCAGGACTGGCCTGTGTGACTAAGAGATTCTGGGGAAAGTGACCATGCCTGATGCCCAAGGTTGGGTCATGAAAAGTGGTGCCATTTTGCTTGAGGAGGGCTGCTTGTTCCAGGGGAAGCCAGCTGCCGTGTTGCAAGGACTCTTGGACAGTCTTTGTGGAGACGCCCTTGTGCGAAGGCTGCCAGAAACAGCAAATAAAAATATAATTTGTATGCCGTGACACTAAAAAAAATAAAAGTTTCTTTGTTTATGTAAAATTTGAATTTTATGAGGCATCTCATCTTTTGGTTGGCAGCCTTGACTCAGAGAAATGAACGGAGACTTCCCACCAACAGCCAGAGACAAAGCTGTGGAAGTGGATCCTTCAGGCCCTGGGAAGTGAGGTCTGCAGTTGTGTCTGAAACCATGACTGCCACCTCTGGACAGACCCCAGGCTTGAATGACTCAGCTGAGCTGCTTCCAAATTCCTCGTCTAGAGAAGTGGTTAGAAACCAGGAGCCTGTGTTGTGCTTTGAAGCTCCTGAGTTTCGAAATAGTTTGCTACGCATCGATAGATAACAGCCACAACAGATAGATGGTCTCTTCCGCAGTTCCACTCACAGGATGACTAAGGCAGAGCCTCCATCATCAAATTGCTAAGAGTCAGGTGGGAAAGACAAAGGTGGACAGGATTTACACGCTCTATAATTGAAACCCAGGCCCTCTAGAGGTGCCCTGGTTACATGCTTGGTTGCTAACCAATGGTTGGCAGTTCAGACCCAAGAAGCAGCTCCTCGGGAGAAAGGCTTGGAAGAATGCTCCTGTAAAGATGTTTATATAGTCCAGAAAACCCTCTCAAATGGTTTGACTACATCACGTGGGAGCATCATGAGTTGGATATGGTTTGACATCACTTTAAACAAGAACATAAACTACACAGCCAGCATTGAGTCATGGCTTCCATATCAGAACCATCAAGGGGGTTCCCAAAAGAGATGGGTTGGAAGATAAATCTTTTTAAAATTCTCGTTGGTCAGGAGAAAGGTGTCCTCCCTTCTGGGGAGGATAGAAAGGTATGTTAGATAGGAAACATTGAGAACTATAAGACATCTCATTCCACTAGAACATGAACATGACTGTGTTAAGCGAAGTCAACTAGAGAAACAAACGCAGGGACAGTCATATATGTAGAAGAGAGAGCTGTATATCAAGAAGTAATTATACATTGAGAAAATATCCTACCCCAGTGCAAGTCAAGTCTACAAGTCCCTCCTCAGACTTACACAGTCACATGCAATGATACAGAATGCAGGAAGATTATAGGCGCATGGGAGCCATATCGGTCTAATGGTGAAACATCACAGGGCTCTGGCAGCAATCAGGGTAGACCAGCAGGAAGGTCAAGACAGATTGAAGAGCAGGTACCCAGGGCACCTCCTTATGAGGCCACGCCCACAAGGAAGCACCATCAGGCTGTGACCTGATTGACAGGCTGAATACCACGCTTACACTTTTATCTATCTTCAAGTTGACATGAAGTTATGTAATAACCACAATGAAGGATAAGAAGGGGAGCTGGAGATGAGGCTGAAGCATCTTGGCTGTGCAGAAGAAGAAGATAGATCAGAAGTTGATCTATGAGGAGACGGCACTCAAGATGATTATATGTTAGGTTTGGGCAGTAGCCAAGGGGGATGGCAAGAAAAACTGACAGGGCTTACTTGTCTGGAATGTAGCAGCAACAGCCAATCAGCTGAGCGCTCCATGGCTGAGTGATAGGTAGATGGATGTGGGCTCAGTCTAGCAGGGCTCTGGTGTATTGGTTAGAATGTCTGGGACTGGTTGTTCCCTGAAGAAGGAATTAGGGGGTGGATGTCTGCAAATTGCCTCTGGACTGCAGTTCAAGAACTTCTGCTAACTCTAGTCCCTGAGATTGGAAAACCATCTTCCATCTAGAATGTGCAACCTGGGACATTGGCAGTTTTCCTCCTGGTTTTTCCTAGGGATGCTTCTGGGGATAGCATGAAGGAGATTGGCAGGGCAACAGCTTCCAGGAGAGTGACTCATCCTTTTGCAATCCAAGTAGGGGCAGTAAGTCTGTGAGTCCAATTGGAGAGCTGGGAGCTAAGTGGGAGGAAGGAAAAAGGAGGGGAACGCTGTCATTTGATTTGCAGGTCTCGTCCTCTCAGGTGCTAGAACCTTCTTTTCTGCCGGCATGTGATTGATTATTAGCAGGAAGTAAATTTTGTTTCAAAAGGTGTACGTGTGTGTGTGTGTGTGTGTGTGTGTGTGTGAGAGAGAGAGAGAGAGAGAGAGAGAGAGAGAGAGAGAGAGAACATGATTTGCAGTAGATCAGGGCTTGACAGAGAGGGTAATTGGATCTTTACTTTAGAAGCCTAGCAATTGAATCTGTACAAAGAGAAAGCCAAATAGAATCAAAGGCATGCTAGATAAAGACATGTAGCGGCTTCATAGATCCATCCTTCAAACAAAAGGAAACGGACATGCATTCAACATCCCCCAAGAATCCATATGGCAGTTCTCAAGCTTGGAGTGATGGTCTCCATTTCACAATAAAGCCTTAAGGTCCCCCAAAGTAAACGTGGACAGAGTGGAAATTCAAACCCAGGCCTCTAGCCTTGGAGTTTTTCTTCCTGCGACAGTTCCATGCTTCCCCCAAGAAAGGGTCTTGGAGGCTTTAGAATCTTCTTGTCTCTTTGACGTCCACCCCTAGATCCTTCCTGTCCAGGAGGGCCACCTGGTTATTCCCTTCACTTAGTTGGTTGCCCAGTTTGGAACACATGAAAGAGTCATTGAGGGAGGGAGGTCGAATTAGAGCATTTTCATGCATATTCCCCTTCCCATCACCCAGACTGCCATGACCAGACTCCGGAGTCCGATACCTCTTACCATTCCAGAGGGGCACCATGGATTCATTGATGCCGTCTCCTTTGTGTGCTGGGCACCACAGATAATTCCAAGTTTAATCAGTAGAGCATCCAATGGTCATGAGAATTTATTGAACCCTTGCTATTTGTGAGACTGTGAGGAATGCGATCCCTGCCTCATCAAGCAGCACCCTTTGGAGTTGTCTGTGCTCGTACCTGTATTTCACGCTCAAACAAGACACCAAAATGACTCGAGAGGGTTCCCAAACCTGAACTGGATCATGTGCTGACCTGCCCTCAACACCCAAGTTTTAAGCTTTCTGCTTTTCTGACCAGAGAAGTCAAGAGAACTGTGCTATCCTTTGGGTGGCAGAGGGGACCCTCCTCTGAGATTCCAGGATACTGTTGTCGAGGAATAATATTATCAAGTGTTTGCCAGAAAACCAAAAATACTAACCCCCTTTATCATGGCTGTAAAGGAGTCCTGGTACATTAGACTTTGGAGTGCTAAAGGCAAGACTTGAAATTCAAATCCACCGACCACTGCATAGGGGAAAGAGAAGGATGTCTATTGCCACAAAGATGGGAATAACCATGAATTGGAATAGATTCATTGGCAGTGAGTTTGATTTGGGCTTATCCTAGCTCTAGGCACAGTGGGTAGGCATTTGGCTGCTAACCAAAAAGTCAGTGGTTTGAACCCACCAGTCACTCTACAGAAGAAAGATGTGGCCATCTTTTCCCATAAAGATTTACAATCCTGAAAACCCTACAGTGTGGTTAGATTCTGTCCTACAGGGGTGCCATGGGGACGAATCACTCATTGGTAATGGGTTTGGTTTGGGGCTGCAGTCCCTGAGTGGCACAAACTATTTGCATTTGACTGTTCATTGAAAAGGCAGAGGCTTCCCCTCACCTGGTGGCACTGTGAGGAGCCAGGCTCTTTCTGTGACCTTCTGATATTTACTGAATTAGCTGAGACTCAGAGAACCCATCTGATGAAACCGGAAAGAGGGAACTTACGGTAGTCCGAGAACTAGAGACCAGCACCAGATCAAGAACACATATTGGCTACTTTATTTGTTTTACCCGTGCCTCAGTTTTCCCACTTGTTCTGCTTTTTGGAAGAAGCTCTTCAAAGAAAATAAAATCACTCTGGTCATTGTTGGTGCTGTCCAGCTGCTGGGTCCAAGTCAACCCCCAAGGGCCTGATGGAAAGGGAAACTGGAATGGAAGCCAACCATCAAGTGGGGGAGAATGGCTTACAAGTCACCGCAAGAAGTGCATTCCATGGTTAAAAGCAAATGTTGTGGAAATGTTCCTCCCTGTCATGGGAGGAGGACTGTGATAGACTGCCAGGCATTTGCACCACAGGTTTAAGGTGAAAATCATCCATTTATTTAAGTTTTCAGTTTTGTATTCATTTGCTTGCCACATCTTCCAATGTAAGCCTCTTTACTATCCTGCCATGGCATGCATGGAAACGTTCTGGAAAACCCGGGGCTTGCAAAGGGATCTTCCATTAAGCAGCTTTCATTTTACTCTGCAGCCAGCGGACAGGGATGTGTCCCACCCTCTCTTGGGTTGACTTAGCCTCACTCCTGAGAAACATCACCCCGGGGCAGGGTGTGAGCCTCTCAGACCCTCTCCCTGACATTTTCAGAGCTAATCGCATTATAGGACCATTCATTTCTCCTTGGTGTTTTTTCCGTGACCATTTGCCAAAAGGAAGTGAGAAAATACAAGGAGGTCATTTATTTTATTTACATATTTATTCATTTTTGGTAGATATAATTTTGTTGCTGTTTTTTTTTATCACAATCAGCTTATTGCTTTTTCTATTAAATACTTTTATTGGGGGCTACTTATATCTCATCACAATCCATACATTCATCCAGTGTGTCAAGCACATTAGCACATATGCTGCCATCATCATTTTCAAGGCATTCTCTTCCCTCTATCACCCTTGATATCAGCTCCCCACTCCTTCCCTCTCTTCCCCATCTGCCCTTCCTCCTAAAGCCTTGATAAGTTATAGATTATTATTTTCATATCTTACATTGTCTTCTATCACCCCTCACCCACTTTTCTGTTGTTTGTTCCCTGAGAGGGGGTCATAGGTTGATCCCTGTGATCAATTCCAACTTCCTCCCCCAATCCTCCTTTAATCCTCCTTGCATCTCTACTCTCAGAAGGGGTTTAATATCTGTCACAGGCTCCTGTCTGACTTAGTGTGCATGTTCCGGTGTAATCCTATTTGTAAGGTAGAGTTGAGGTCATGACAGTGAGAGAAAGAAAGGACCAAAGACAGAGAGAAAAGTTGCGTGTTTCCTCAGTGCTATACCGTACCCTGACTGGCTCATTTCTTTCCTGTGACCCATAAATAAAAGTGAAGAAAGCTGATGGTGCCCGTTGTCAAAAGATATCACTTCTGGGGTCTTAAAGGCTTGAAGATAAGTAGGCATCCATCTAACTGAGAAGTAGCAAAGCCCACATGGAAGAAGCACACCAGCCTGTGTGATCATGAGGTGTCCATGTGTGTCAGTCCGGGTAGACTAGAAGAACAAATTTCTTAGACATGCATATGGATATAAGGAAAGGGTTATTATACAAAAGAATGAAACACTGAGAAAGCATCCCAACCCAGTCCAGTTCAAAGTCGTAAGTCCGATGTTAGCCCATATGCCCGAAATCAGTCTATAATGTCTCCTTCTGACTCACGAAGTCACAGGTCAGTGGGTGCAGAATCCCAGCACTGGCAGGGGTCTCCCCATGGCTCCTTGCTTCCAGGGCTCAGGGCCCATCAACAGCAGAAGCAACTCATCACTGGCAGAGGTCTCCATGTGGCTGTCCCAGCTTCAGAGGTCTGACTCCATCAGGACAAAGCCATGTGGTCTCTCTGCTGGCTCCTCCAGCTTCTCAGATGCTGCCATCTTGTCTTGTCCATGATTTATCACCTCTGAGACTAACTCCCAACAACTGGGAGATAGCTTCTCATCTTCACGAGGGAAATATCGCGAGATTTCCCAGAAGTCTCAGGAGACAGCCATGCCCACATAGAGGTCTCATTGACTACTCAATGGCTATCTCCAGATTAACAGGCTAGACTCCATCCTTACATCTCAATCATAAAATTAACATAAGCACATGACTGTCATACCATGGGATCCGGTACCAGGTATCTAAGACCCAGAACAAAATCATACCCACAATGAATGGAGGGGTAAGGGGCATGGAGTGAAAGTCCAGTGGCCATCTGGAGACAATTGGTAGGTATCTTTTAAAAAATTTTTCATTTCTGTACTCTGTTCTATTATTATTATTAACTGAGAATTCATATCTCTCTCATATCATGACATAGTTCCATCCCATGCAGCAGAATTGTCCATTTGCTGCAACCAATCATCAATGCTTTCCAAGCAATGCTTTCTTACATGGACTCCTTACTTCTTTCTCCCCGTGTTGGAGTTCTTCCAGAGTCAGAGCCTGAAACAAGGCTTCTGTGCAGATCGCTTCTTGAGCAGGAGTCCTACTGGAATGCACAGTTAACCGCTTAGCTGCTCACCCAGTAACTCACAGGGGAAAGAAGGACCCGGGGAGCTGCTTCCATAAGATTCCAGGCAAGAAATTTCCATGGTGAAGTTCTCCTTGGTTCTATGTGGTCACTGGGCATTGGAATGAAGGCAGTGTCAAGACTTAACAGCAACTGGCTTTGTTTTTGTTTTTTTTTTCTTCCCTGAGAGGGGATTCTGGAAAGTAGAAGTAAGGAAATGGGAAGAGCAAGATAAGGGACAGAATAAAGACCCCAAAGTATGCCATCGGGCTGAGTTTGGGTTTGTACAGCTGAAACGCCACTTCCTTGGGGAAATCCTTTAAGGAACTGTGTAGAATGCATCTCCCAATTGACCTCCTGGACCACCGTATGTTCTCATCTCCTTTGGCAGAAGGTTTTTCCAAAGAATTGCAACTCTCCAAATTCTGGGTTATGTTTATGTGGACCTACCAAGCCCTAGTGGCTTGGGGATAAAATCCTCGGGTAGGAACATGGAGAGATGCTCTGGGAGCTGTTGTCCACCTGTGCGGATAAGTCCGTCATAATCATAAGCTGAAGTCAGAGGGTGCTGATGCACCAGTTACAATCTTCCCTACTCAAAACAAGAAAGAAAAGACGCAGATTGGTAAGGGCACACACAAATACTAGTACATGAGATGAAGCCCATTGCCATACATTTTGCTAACTCATAATGAGACCTAGAAGGATAGAATGGAACTGTCCCATATGGATTCCAAGACTGTCCATCTTTATAAATGCAAGATGCTACACCTTTCTCTCATGCAATGAATGGCTGGTGGGTTTTCATGACAGGCTAGTGCTTAATCACTGAGCCACCATTGCTCATAATGAGAGAGGAAAGAAGTCACTGAATTGGACAACAGAGGGAGAAATTAGCAGAACTTAAAGGTGAGTGGCAGACTTGCCACTGGGCCTGCTGGCAATCGTGCAACAAGGGAAATGGATACCTCACACAATTCACGGTGTCCAGAAAAGGTGCCTATACCCCCTGGGGACACTGGTGTCCTATCAATGAAAACACTCATCCGCTCTTTCCTCTATATAACATGATGGCTGAAAAGTCAGCCTTCAAAACTATGCAGAACACACTTTTCTCAACTCCATTGTTTGGAAAAGATTCCTTCAGTTGAGTGACAGGAGTCCAACTTAAAGTAGCCTCAGAATGCCACAACTAAACTATGTAAACCTGAAGGCACTGACTTCAGGTTAAATTGAGCTCAGGGTTCCACATAATTTCACCAGGGGTTAGTTTGGTTATTTCGCCGTACAACTTCATTTTCAAGCCCATCTCCTTCCTGCGGATGAAAACGTTGCCCCTGATGCCTCCAGGAAGACCCAATCACTCTCTTAGCATCTTTAGATGAGATCTTATGAAAGTATTGTAAGGGGATCTGCCTGTGTGAGCTATCTTTCCCATGAGCAAATCACTCTTTAAGGGTGTGTGATACACTTGTCCTGGATCATATGTCCCCCCTCCCAGTCAGAAAATCGGCAAAGTCCTATGATCACAGTCTCATCAGAGCAAGGCAGGGTGAAAAGAAGAAAACTGAGAGCAGTGCAGCAAGTGGTCGAAATACCCAGCATAACTTTCCAACCTCCAAGTGAACTTCAATAATGTAGGAGAGGGGATAACTTGATATGGTTCCCCCTCGTGATTAGGGATGGGTTTTGGAATGATCCAAATGATATAGCAACCAATCATCTGCATGCTTGAGGAATTAGATGGCAATCGAACCTTGTAAGAAGAGAGAGTGTGCCAGGGCTGTTGGTGCCCCACCTGTGTTCCTTCCTGTCACCATCCTAAGACAGGCCAACCACCTCACTTGAAGTGATCTCGCTCTCTCTTGCCACAGGACTGTGTTGGGCTTGCTTACAGAACAGGTCAGAATCGTAGGTAGTTAATGCCTTCAGATTGGAGGGTGTCTCAGCAACAGATGACAAGAATTCCCAGTTCCCTCATCCCAACAACACTTGGGCACAGTCTGCACTGTCTCCTAGAGGTCCCTAGTGGATGGACCCACCATTGGCTACAGCTGTAACCTGCTCATTAATAGTTCGTGAATTGGTTTCCTTCTCTTTTCTCCCACCTTCTTGCCTCATCGGGGTGCTTCCCAAACACAGCGCTTGCGCTCAAATCTTTGCTTTCAAGGGAAACCAACCTGAACACAGCTGTTCTCATGTAGTCCTCAGTTCTTCTGAGTCTTCCCACTTTCCCAAATAAGTGACAGCCGCTTTCCAAGGTGGCGGATGCAAGTTGTTTACTTAGGGATAAGATAGGTCTTCTGAAGCGAAAGGGAGGCCAAGATGATCCCTCTGAGATTTGGGCTCCCCCAGTAATAAGAGCTCTCTCCCC
>PVJH01041850.1:0-14682 GCA_004026705.1 Nesogale talazaci | reverse complement strand
GAGGGAAAGGCTAATAAAAGTATTAGTTATAATATCGTAAATAGTGAGACAAAACGCCAAGTGAGTCTGGCCAAGATGCTTCCAACTTGTCTTAAAAAAGGAGATGTTGGCCAAAAATCAGTCATTACGTAAAAAGGATGACTGCTTCAAACCACTAAATAGAGAATGATGACATCATTACATACCTGCCACATTACATCATTATATGTAATGAGAATTATGCCACACCACTGAGAATCATGGTCAAGTCGAGTTGACACATCCTCCTAACATTAACCACCACAGTCAACATTATTCTCACCTTATATGTTGGTGTTCATAACCACCAGACACAGAAGTCATTAACATACACACAAAATTAAAACTATTCAGGTAGTAGATGTTTCACCATTGTCTTAATGTGAAATGTTGGATCATAAGATCATTATTAAGTGAGGAGAGGGTGCATTTTAGAAGCTAAGGGGGAAAAGGGTTTCAAGAAAATGAGACGATTACTGCAGTTTCTATCAGTTATCAACCAATTGCCCATCAGCTCCAAATCACCCTTCCATGGTAGGCCTTCTAAATAGTTTTCTTTCCCCGCTGATTCATTAAGCTTTGTCAGTAGAGAGCTCTGGAGGAACCTACAGGAGGAAAGAGGGTCTCTTCCAGTTCCAGTTCCAAATGTTCCATTTGCAGCATTCCCACTTCAGCAACCTGTGCAACACCTCCATCAAGTTTACATAACTCCCACTCCATCCCCAGGGGCAACTTCCAGCTCCCAAGTCAAATTCCCACTGAGTCTTGGAGGAAACCCAGAAGTCAGTCTCTCAACTTGCCAGATGTGGGTATATTGACCTACCTTCTAGTCTCATCCACCTTCACCTCGGAGCAGTTTTCCTGACTATGTATGGGGGTGGAGGGAAGTGTTAGAAATGTAGAAAACGGCTCCATATTCCAGTAGGCTGTAATCACAAGTTCTCTAACAAGGCCTGAATGTCAGTCTCTTAATGCTGTACCTTCCTCGGACACTTTTCTGAATGTAGGGTTTCCTTAGTGTTCTCTCTATTCTTTTACAGTAATTCCCTGTAACCCTATACATAAGCAAACTTTTATTAAGGGACTACATGATACAGACAGAGCCATGTAGTGCAATAGATTAAAAAAACATTATTGTAAACCCTACGAGAAAGTTCTGCGCTGTCCTATAGGATTGCTGTAAGTTAGAATCAAATGGGCAGCACTGGGTTTGGTTATAATTATCTTTCATTTGGAAGTCATGTAGTCTCTGTCACAACTACTCAACCGTCCCTCTAGTACAAAAGTACAGATAACGCATAATGAGTGGGCATAGCTAGATTTGACCTACAAGAAGCCAGATTTGACCCCTCAGTCACATGGCTTGTCAAATTCTACTTTATATTAAACTTTTTCAATTCAAATTACAGAGTATTTGTATCTCCTGATTGGCCTCTGATTGATACACATTTCTCACAGTGAAATCATGTAAGAGAGTTCTAGAAAGTATCCTTGGACTTGTGACTGTCCTATCAAGAGTAGTCTCAATAAAAGTTCTAAATGGGGCAGATAGCATGTTGTATCAGGGTGCTCAAACTAAGGCCAATGGGCCACATGCGGCCTGCCTAGGGCATTTACCCAGCCCGCAAAGGACATTTATCGGGCCCACCAGGTGTTTTTGCCGCACCCATTGTCCTGCTTAACAGCTGACTCATCCTAGGCCAGCAGTGAATTTTTTCATAGCTTTTTTTTTTTTTAACTACAGTCCAGCCCTCCAACGGTCTGAGAGACAGTGAACTGGTACCCTGTTTAAAAAGTTTGAAGACCCCTGTATGTAGAGTAACAGGGCAATGAAGGCACTAACCATAGTTCATGCCTTTAAGAAATCTGAATACGTAAAGAAAGAGAGCTTGGATGGTAACTAGGAAGGTAAGTTTAATCAAGCGATAAAACCCTCAGACTGAAAAACTCTTAAGATTGAATGAAAAAGCATGCTCTCAGATGGGGGGAATGAGCTGACCAACCCCGGACAAGGCCCACTTTCAGTATCTACGCAGGCAAAACTCTCGTTGTCTGGCGTTCTGTGTACCACCACCAGAGGACAGGCATACAGACACTCTGAAAGACTTGCCCCATTCTCCAGATCTGCTTCCCAGATTCCAAGTCTCCTGTCTTAATCAGGTACACAAGCAGAGAACTGCACCTTAAAACTACTCTAAATACAGCACCAGGTCACCTGGAAAATTGTGCAAAGCCAATTAGACGCAAACAGCAGTCTAGCTCATTCACAGAGTCCTTTGGTAAAAGTATAATGAGCAGATTTTTAACAATAAAGGTCAATAGGGATCTTTTTCTTTTTTTTTTTTTTTGTGGGCATCACTGTCTCTGGTAGTCGTGGGCGCTACCCAGCCGCCGCTGGATTTGAACCGCCAAGCCCGCGGGCTGCAGTTCTGCACTCAACCACTTACGCCACCAGGGCTCAGCCCTAATAGGGATCTTTTTCAAAAAAGAAAAACCCAGAGAAAAAGTTGAAACCCATTAGATGTAACAAGTGAGGTACATTGCCGGAAACCAGAAAGTCAGAGGTACAAAACAGAAACTACCATTCATTGGGCACGTAGGGGTGACAGACACACTGCGTACAAGAGCTTTCTCCAGAGGCCAACCTCACAGAGCAGGATCGGGAACCTCTCTGAAGGCAGGGACAAGTTCTGTTCACCTCTATTCCCAGCCCTAAAACAGCATCTGAGACCCTCAATATTTATTCTTTTAGTTTGTTTGTTTGTTTGCTTTTGGGGGGGGGGGGCGGGCATCACTGCTCTCTGGTGGTGGGAGTAGGAGGCCCAGCCTTTGCTCCTGTGGAGCTGGAATTGAACCTCCATCCCAGTGGGCCCCAGTCCCACGCACAACCACTATGCCACCGGGGCTCAGCCCCAGTATTTATTCTTGAGTAAAGTGTCCTGTGCTTGAAGAACGGAGGCGTCCAGCAGTCAATAATCTTAAAGCAGTCTTATCAACCAATCAGAGAACCCACAAGACAAACCACCGAAACCAAAAGAGAAAACATGGTTTTCATTCATTTTGCTTTTTTTCTGTGAGACTGTGAGAATATACCGTGCTTACATTTATCTGTAGCCACTTACTGCTATCGAGTTGATGCCAATTAATAGTGACCCTTACAACTGGGTATCCCTGTTTCTGTGGGTTTTCAAGACTCTAGCTCTTTATGCTGGAGTAGAAAGCCTCATCTTTCTCAGTGGAGCAGCTGGTGGTTTCACACTGCTGACCTTGTGTTTGGAGCCCAATTGATAACCACTACGAAATCCATATAAAGACATGATAATATTCAGCTTTACTGGACTAACAATAATAATAATTGCCAATGATGCATGGTTTTCTATTGGCTAATCTTGCTCCATTTATTATCTCATTTAATCTTCATAGCATTAAAATTATTATTATTATTTTATAGAAAAAAAACTAAGGCTTTCTGAAGTAAAATAACTTTGTAAGCTCAAGTGCAGATGCAGTCAGGAAGTCTATCTCCAAAACCCACATTTTTAGTCACTGTGTTCTTAGATGTCAATGTCTGTAGATAAAAGGCAAAAACAAAGGAAGGAGTAAAAACAGTGAGTAAATGTCCTTCTCTCTCAAAAAGTAAATTGATAAAGAATTTGATAAATTGATAGTTATTGTTGGAATCAAGATTCTAGGGCCCCAAAATCAGAAACAGACATGAGCTAGCTTAAGTAAACGAGAACATAATTTAAAGGGAGGGCAGTAGTACAGGGGACTCATGATGGAATCCCAAATAAACAGTAATATGAATACCTCACACTTACCTGGCCCTCACCCAGTGTCAACAGAGCCCTGGAGTAGCAGAGGTTGAGTACCAACCGCCATGGGGAATATCAGCAGTCTGAAGCTGCCAGCCACTCCTCAGGAGAAACACATGGCAGTCTCTTCTGTAAAGGCCACAGTCTTGGAAGCCCTATGGGGCAGTCCTATTCGGTCCTAGAGGGGTGGGATTAATCTATACCAGGACCCTTTCTAAAGACTTTACATAGAGTAAAGCATTCAAGCCTAAAAGTCCTATAGAATAATGAAGTTGTAGGCTGTTTTACAGGTGAGAAAACTACGCTGCAGAAAGTGAACTTACCCATATTCATACAACAGCTAAAATGAAACAGAACTGGGATTCAAACCTGGGCAGTCTGGCTTCAAAGCTATGTTCAAAATCCCTATAAGGGGGCTGAGCCCCGGTGACGTAGTGGTTGTGCGCGGGACTGCGGCCCACTGGGACGAAGGTTCAATTCCAGCAGTGGGGCTGGGCCTCCTACTCCCACTACCGGAGAGCAGTGATGCTAAAAAAAAAAAAAAAATCCCTATAAGGACCTCATAGAGGCCACATATAAAATGGCTAAATTTTTCATAGCAGATAAAAGTCATACATCCCGGTTGAGGCCCGGTAGCGTAGTGGTTGAGTGTGGGACTGCAGCCGACTGGCTTAGCGGTTCAAATCCAGCAGCAGCAAGGCTGGGTCTCCCACTCCCACCAGAGGGCAGTGATGCCTAAAAAAAACTAAAAAAAAATACATCCCTACTCTTCCTGTTGCAGCATCATTCATGTGTGCACGCGCACACACACACACACACACAACCCTACACCTCTACTGCCTCATGTAAACTTCCATCCAACAGTATGCTCTGAGCCAGGAGTCTCTCCTGGTTTATCAACTGGGAACAGACGGACTCTGTCCCGGGGACCTGAGCCCACTAACGAACTGTGAGGGCGAAAGCCCATTTCTGGGAAAGACCCTGGATACTTTTGTACAATGACTGGCAATGCAAACATGGACAGATAATGCTTCACTCTCTGATGCTTACGCATGTTTCAGTTGTCAAGAAATCAGAGCAACTTCAAAAGCAAACAGTTACTAAATAACCCCATTCCCTGTCTGACAAGCAGAATGGCACAGATATTTTAGATTTGGACACCCACTGACTTCTAAAATTAATGAAACGGTTTAAATTAAATGAAAAGCAAAACATGACAAGACAGAAAACAACAAACAAAAATTCAATCTAGGGTGGGGGGGGTAGGGATTGGTGGTGGGGGGTGGATCAACAACAACAAAAAAGGGATGTTAAAAAATAGCTGAGATAAATTTATCACATGTGGTTTGGGATTGAAATCACACGCTCTTGCCTTTTCTGTCAACTATAAATAAATCGATGTTGTTTGCAGTGCCTGCAAGTGTGCTGCAACTCATGGCCGCACTGGCACAACAGGACAAAGCAGTGCCCAGTCTGTGCCGTCTTCACCATGGCTATGCTCGAGCCCACTGTTACAGCCACTGGGTCAATGCACCCAGAGGTGACCAGATGGTAAGTAGAGGATAGAGAGACACATAGATACTAAGAGAGATAATAGATTCAGCCAGTTTGCACCAGTTTGGCACAACCGATACCTCAATTTTGGTTGAATTCTGTGAACAAGTTGTTAAGATGGCATCTTTAGCCAGGGTTCTAAGATGGGCAGCTGGACAACCATCCAATGTGGAAATCACAAATTTACATTCCTTCCTTTTTTAATGTTCATCTGTGCAAAGGCAGTGTTCTGATATGTTGAAAAAAATAAAGTATTGAGAAGAACTGCAGGAAATTATACTAAGCAAAGTCAGCCAAGCACAAAAGGACAAATACAACATGAGTCCACTGAGGTAAGCCTAAAAAAAAAAAATTCAGTAAGGAAAAAGTTACTGTATACAAACATCCCTGGGGTGAGGTCCAGGTAAAATGGCAGGGGCCAGACCAAATCTAGAGATACTTATGGCAGTCAACTACAAAGTAAGAGGGGGAGAAAAAAGACATAGGGGAGGGGGGGGGGGAAGGGGGCATTAAACCACCCAAGGGGAGGGTGTAGTTTATATCTCCACAGGGAAAGAGGGAACAGACTTCACCCCATTGCTCCAAGATGTAAATGCCACATATCAACATGAAGCAGGGAACCCACAGAGAGGCCTGTGGAGCCAGTCCCTATCCCAACTGCACTTCAGAGGACAGCACTAAAGCTACAGCTCAGGGAGAGGGGCAAATCGGATCACAGCACACAGGAGCAGATGAAGAGGGAAAGAGAGAATGGAACACATCCTGACCCACCACGCCCCAAAGATGATATTCCTGCTCAGAGCAGCCAATGCAGAGAGGATCATAGGACAGGTCCCACCACAACGAGACACAGCTTCCCTCCCTGACCCATAACGCCATGGGGAACAACACTGGAGAAACAATGCGGGAATTTTGCCAGATCTGACCCCACCACACTGAGGGCAAACACTAAGGGCCTACAATGAAGCAGCTAGGGAAGCAGAGCAATGAAGTCTGGAGGACACCCCATGATACTTGATTGAAAAACACTCCCAAAGGTCAACAAATGGACCTTGAACTATTTAGAGGCTGTTCTTTCCCCCCCCCCAATTATTTTATTGGGGGCTCTTGCAGCTCTTATAACACTCAATACATCATTTATATCAATGGGCTGAGCCCCGGTGGCATAGTGGTTGTGTGCGGGACTGTGACCCACAGGGTTGGTGGTTCAAATCCAGCAGCAGCTCTCCAGGAGCAAGACTGGGCCTCCTACTCCTGCCAGGGCAGTGATGCCCACAAAAAAAATCATTTATATCAAGCATATTTATACATATATTACCATATTCATTTTGAAATATTTCCATTTGTGTCCTTGGTATAAGCTCCTCCTTCTCCCTCCTTTTTTTAATGAATCATTTTATTCAGGGCTCATACAACTCCCACGATCCATACATATATCAATTGTATGCAGGCCACATGTACACACTTATTGTCATCATCACTCTCCAAACATCCTCCATCCTCCCAGGCCCCCATTATTAGATCCCCATATATCCCTTCCTTCCCTCCCTCCCCCATGAGCCCTTAGTAATTTACAAATTGTTACTATTTTTATACTGTATACTGTCTAATGTGTCCCTTCACTCACTTTCCTGTTGTCCATGCCCAGAAAGGAGGCTACATGTAGATCCCTGAAATCGGTTCCCCTTTCTTTTTTTTGGTCACTGACTTTTTTTATTGTTTTATTTTCTATTGTTGCTTTGTTGTGCTCTATTTTGTGTTCCTACATATTATTATCTTTGCACGGCTATCTAGATAAGATAGGCGGGATAGACAAGTCAGAAGATAAAATAATGGGATGACAGTTCCAGGGGACATTGGAGAGGGGGAGGGGGGAGGGAAAGAAAGAGGATATTAACAAATGCAGAGACAAGGAAACAAGTGATAAAAAATGGGGAATCCAGGACAGATGATCCCTTCAGGGCCAGTGATGAGAGTGGCAATACCAGGAGGGTGGCGGGAAGGTAGAGTAGAAAGGGGAACCATATAACACATAAGCTCCTCCCTGGAATATGGACAACAGGGAACTGTGTGAAGGGAGACATCAGACAGTGTGTGATATAAAAAGATAATAATAGCTTATAAATTATCAGGTATTCATGGGAGGGGGGAGGGAGTGGAAATATGAGGAGCTAATACCAAGGGCTTAAGTAGAAAAAAATGTTTTGAGAATGATGATGGCAACAAATGTATACATGTGTTTTGCATACATTAGATGTATGTGATAAGAGTTGTATGAGCCCCCAATAAAATGATTTTTTAAAAATCAATGGCGAGGAGGGTGTAGGAGGTCGGTTAGGGCTTGATCAAGGGCAATGTAAGTGAGAGGAATTACTGAAACTCAAATGAAGGCTGAACATGATAGTGGGACAAGAGGAAAGCCAAAGGAAATAGAGGAAAGAACTAGGAGGCAAAGAACAATTATAGATAAATACAGGCATGTACATATATAAATGTGTTTTATAATGATGGAGAAATGAATCTATGTACATATGCTCATTATTAATGAAACAGATGGACACTGGGCCCTACTCAAGTACTTCCTTCACACAAGAACACTTTGTTCTAATAATCCAGCATTCTGAGATGCTCACCTTTCTGTCACTGAAGATAAAATGGGTGCATAAGCAAATGTGAAGAAAGCTGATGGTGCCAGCTATCAAAGGATATAGCATCTGGAGTCTTAAAGACTTGAAGACAAACAAGCAGCCATCTAGTTGAGAAGTAACAAAGTCCACATGGAAGAAGCACACTAGCCTATGTGATCATAAGGTGTCAATGGGATCAAAGATCTAGAACAAAAAATCATGTCAATGTGAAGGTGGGTGGGAGGGGAAGAAGTGTGGAGAGGAAACCCAAAGCCAATTGAACATCCCCTTACAGAAGCTTCATGGGGACAGACTGGAGACAGACTAGTCAGCCAGTCAGGGTGCAGTATAGAACAGATGAAACATACAGCTTTCCTCTGGTTCTTTAATGCTTCCCCATCACCAAAACAACCACCACCACCATTACCAATATCACGACCCTAATTCTACCATACAAATCTAGCTAAACCAGAACATGCACCTGAGTACAGATAAGAGCTGGAAACATAGGGAATAAAAGACAGATAAACCTTTCGGGACCAATACTGAGAGTAGCCATACCAGGAGGGGAAGGGGAAAGTGGGGAGAACCTTCCCTATCTATAGAAAGATCATAATGACCTATCTATAACCCCTATGATGGAGGTGGACAACAGATAAGTGGGAAAAGGGAGACGTCTGTCAGTGAAAGAAATGAAAAAACAATAATAACATAAATCTTCAAGGGTTCATGAGGGAGGGGGGAGGAAAGAGGGAAAATCAGGAAGTGATACCAAGGGCTCAAGTAGAAAGAAACTGTTTTAAAAATGACGATGGCAATAAATAACCAAATGTGCTTGCCACAATGGATGGATGCATGGATTATAATAAGAGTTGTATGAGCTCCCAATGAAATGATTATTTTTTTAAAAGCATTTCAAAAAGTAAAATAAATAAATAAATAAAAACTGTCAGCATATCATCTTTCTATGCTTACAGCAGTCACTAGGGGAGCAAACTGGTTATTCGATTGTTTGAATTCTACCACTGGATAGATGGATAGATGAATGGAGATAGAGGATGACAGATAGATAGATACAGGCTTTTATATCTATGTTCTTATATCCTTTCCAATGGAGACCTAGAACTCACAGACAAAATCCATGATGGAAGGGGTTAGTAAGAAAGCTAACTGTTGTAATACAAGGGAGAAATGTTTAAGATAGAGTTATGATAGGGGCATGATTCAAATTTCTTTGAAGGCTGCCAATAGATGTCCAAAGGGCATACTGCTCTACTGCTAGCTTAAAGCTGAAGGCAGTTTTGTAAGCCTCTGCCAAAAGACCTCGCTTAAGTCCCCAGAGGAGCCCCTCTCCACAAGTCAGCAAGCATCCTACCCCAATGCACTCAGCTTTACTGGCTCCATGGTCTGGAAAGTCCACCACTCACACATTCCGGCTCCTGGTTAGGCTGCTGCTCCTCTGGGGCCATACCTGGTTATGGGCGGGTCCCAGAGGTGAATTGTCCAGGGGACTCACTCCCCTCCTAGCTCGTGCTAATTCGGAGAGCCCTCCTCTTGCTTCTCACAAGGCTCAGTTTGCAAGATGGCACTCCAGAGAATCCAGTTTGCAATTACTCACAGGTGAGTCCTCTCAGCTTCTTACCAGACCCATGCAGGAATAGGACATTTGATAGGACTTTGAGGTTTTGGCTAGAAGAATCATATTGAATAATTCCGTGCCTCTGCTAGTAGGTACATAAATAATAGACAAGCAGCATTATAACCTCAAAATTAAAAAACCCACTGCCAGAGGATCAGTCCTGACTCATGGCAACTCTAATAATATTCAAGGCTGGGTACAGGTAATACATTCTCAGGGACGTCTTCCCTCAGTAGCCAAGAGTCTACTTCATCCTTCTCGATCTTAGCGCTATAGACTTACAGCAAAGCCTTTATCAAGCAAGTCCACGAAGTGTAATTACACTATTGGTGCCACTGATGTTTATTCTTAAATCCCTCAAATATGTCAGGCTCATCTCAACTTCAAGCTTCTGCTGGACTCACTGCCTACAACACATTTCAGCCCCCTTCCCTTGGCCAAAGTCTACTGTCATCTACTCAATGCACACTCACCGAGGGCAGAGTGGACTGCGCACTTGGGAATGTCCAAGGCTGTCACAAAGAAAGCCTCATTTTACTCCCTCAGAGTGGCTGGGCGGGTCAAACTACTGGCCTTGCCATCAGCAGTGCAACAAGTAACTCATGTGCCATCAGGACTCTGCCCTTTAATGACTTCGTTTCCTTCGAGTTCTGTTTCCGAGCAAACTTTCAGTTTGCTTTCACTGCTCCACCCCAACTCTGGGCCTAGTGTCCCCCTTGCACTTCCAATGACATTCCACCTCCTCACTGTCCCAGACTGTGGTCATTCATTTGTCTCTCTCCCCAGTTCCCCCACGGCCCCTAGACTCTAAATGCCCATCAGGGACTAGCTTCATAAAAATGTTTGCTCACTGGCTGAGCCCTGGTGGCGTAGTGGTTGTGTGCGGGACTGCGGCCCACAGGGCTGACGGTTCAAATCCAGCAGCAGCTCTCCAGGAGTAAGGCTGGGCTTCCTACTTCCACCAGGGCAGTGATGCCACAAAAAACAAACGAACAAAAATATTTGCTCTCAGTTAGGCCTCAACCCCTATCATCATTCCTAAAAGATAGTTGGAACATTTTGAAATCAATTTCCCATTGAATTTTCCTTTTTATCCTGTATGATTAATCCACAGACAAATTTCAAAGTAGGGGACTTTGCACAGCAAGCAAGTACAAATGGAATAATTGTTGGAGGAAGCAAATCTTGTAGCAAATGGCCTAGATTAATTATCTTAAATCTTCAAACAAGATGGATCAAGCTGTAAAACAGCATAAATATGAATGCTTTATAATGTCTATTATAGCGTAAACAAATAAACATTTTAAGTTTATTTGAATACATGTGCTAGAACTTATTATAACTAAACCATCTAGGAGGTTTACTTGCATTATTGTGGATCATTTTAATTTATCATAGTCATTTGCCATTAGTTGAATTCTTAAATTATTATTTATCTGCACTATAAAGCTCCAAACTCCAGATAGCAATGCTCTTTATCATCTGGGTTCATTCTCACTATTGTTTCATTTTACCAATCACTGCTCCCAGGCAAACCCATTTCTGCCATTTAAGAGCCTTTACTGCAATCGAACTCTTGTCTCCTTCTTGCAAACCTATAAAATTATGCGCTCTTCAACCTCAAAAAACAAAATGCAGCCCATTTCTTCAGCAACATTTGCTCTATTTATTCAGAAGAGCCAAGTTTAGACTGAGCTTTAAGTCACTCATCCATGAGGCCACTCATTGAGGAGCACTCATCCATGTATTCATGAGCACCTGCTCTACGGCTAACCCTAGACTAATTATATGCCAGCACGAAGTAGATTTAAAATGTTCATAAGCTAAGTGGATTCATGTCCCCACAAATACTCCCAGATCTCTAACACGCCAAGCACCGGCATGGCACAGATTTTTGTTAAAGGGCTGGGTGAATTTCAGAAAAGTGCACACAGCTGAGCAAGGCATGGCAACCTTGTAAGGGCCACTCATAATTACAGACAACAAGATATCTGAAACAAGGTTAACAAACTATAAGGCAAATGCAGAAAAAGATTTGATTTTTATGGAAATCAATGGATTGATTGGCTCTTTAAAAAGCAAAAGGTAGGGTTAGGTTAGGCAGTAATTTTTAAACAAAGAGAAAAAAGTGTAAGGAAAGCAACAGTAACAGGAACAATAGAACACTAATTGAACACGAGGCCAAGGATATATGAACAGGCAAGTCACATTCTACAAATGGTCCGAGCATGTGTGAACATACAAATTAAAATAGCAAAATAGCATTGTTCTCTGTTCTGATAAGGTGGAGGGAAAGTGTGTGTGTGTGTGTGTGTGTGTGTGTGTGTGAGAGAGAGAGAGAGAGAGAGAGAGAGAGAGAGAGAGAGAGAGAGAGATGCTCTATGTTAACAAGAGAAAAACAGTGAAGCAGAACCACTTTTCTGGAAAACAACCTGACAGTACAAGTCAAAGAAAGCTACGTGCTCACGTTTTACCCCAGAAATTCTGTTTCTATGAAGGGTCTTCTCTGGAAAACACTCCTGAAAGTCAACAAACAGACCTTGAACGATTTACAGGCAAAACAGAATGGTGTCCAAAGGCAAGCCAAGGACCCGCTTGCAAAGAAGTCTGTGAGAGGTTCAATGCTCAATTATTTCTAATAGAACAAGTATAAATATAAGAAACAACAAGCCCACTGGATATATATAAAGTGACCCACACTACCCACTACTAAAATACAATCTCGTAGTAAAGGGGCACAGGTGGAATCTTATGGACTGTCATAAATAAAAAAAGAATCATAAGCATAAAAGGACATTAAAGAACCAAGTGAATAAATTTAAACCATTTCCCATTAAATTGTCCCAATGTCACTATTAAAAGGATAATGGTGACTCTGTATGTAATCTATATTATTTCTATAAATATCCCAAATGTCCTGCAATTGAAAACTCCTATCAACCCTATCTCACCTCCCCAACTCTGATGCGTTCCAGTCTTAAAGATTTTATAGAGTGGAGACCTTGAACACGGTGTTACTGCATGGCTCCAATGTATATCCCTTATAAGTTTAGGTACCTCTTTTTCAAAATACAACATTCATTACTCATGATGTTCCAAAGCACCCAGAATTTTAAGTCTATGTTGCAAATTTTGCACTCTGAATACTGCACTCTGATTTCAATGATAATTCATATTGACCATGTTCATAATACTGTCTGGAGCCTTTTTTATTTATTAAGTAAAAAGAAGCAAATCTGTTTTGGAACATGCATTGCCAAAAAGCTCCTGAGAAGCAAGAATGGGGCTATTTCATGGACAAACTTTATTGTCAGGAGAGACCAGTCTCTAGAGAAGGACACCATGCACGGTAAAGAGGATTAACAAAGAAGAAGACAGCCAGTGATGTGGGTGGATACAGTGGCTTCAACAATGAACTCAAACATAGCCCCAATTGTGAAGGATAGCCCAGGCATTGTTCTGTTGTACACAGGAGTTGCCATAAACTGGAGGGGACTCGATGGTCCCTAACAACAGGAAATAAAACCTTGCAACGCCATAAACGTTACATTTAATTCCTAGCCCCTGTGCTTGTATACACGGCCCTACAGAAAATAGACTCATCTCATGCAGTGAATAAGGTCACACTTCTTGCTGAAAGTGAAGACAACTGGAAGTCCAAAGGCTACAGTCTTCAATGTGGATTATATATCAACTTAAAGACAACAAAATTCCTCCCAACTGGAAGAATAGGCAACCTGATGATAAGTGGGGGAAAGAATGAAGGTGTCTTGCTTGAATCCACAATCCATGCCCACACAGAAGCAGAAGTCAAGAAATCAACACAATGCATTGGGCAAATCGGATGCACCAGACCTCGATCGAAGTGGAAGAGCAAGAATGACACTTTGAAGACTACCATGGGCTGACACAATTGCCTCAGATGCATGTAAAAGCTGGACACTGAATTAGGCAGAATGAAGGAGAACTGGTGCATCTGAATGAAGAGTGTTGGCAAAGAACACTGAAAGTAGCTTGGGCTACCAAAAGAACAGCAACAAAAAACTGTCCTGAAAGAAGTACAGCCAGCATACCCTTTAGAAATTATCATGGCAGGAATTCTCCCCATGCTTTTTGGATGTGTTACCAGGAAAGAGGAGTCCCTGGAGCAGGTCATCATGCTTGAAAAAGCAAAGAAACACTGAAACAAGGGAAAACCTCAACAAGATGGATGGACACGGCGGCTGCAACAATGGGTTCAAATAGAACACGAATGGGCGGGTGGCCAGGACCGCACCGTGTTCCGTTCACTGTGCACGACAGTTGCTGTGAGTCACCGACACCTTCCAGCAGCAACAACACATTTAGTTTATTCCACCTAGAAGAAAAGGGGTTCTCCTCCCCGAAAGCCTATCTGTTGCTGTTTGGGGTTTTCTTACTAGAAACATGCATGTATATTACCTGAGGCACTTGAGGAGAAAACAGACTTACAGAGGACATCCTCCAAAGCCTGTGCTGCTCTCCCTCAAGTTCGGGGCTTTCCTGAGGCCTAGGCACCCTCTGATCCGCTCTGCAGGAGATTGGGGGCAAAAGGCCTGCTCAGAGGATACAGTGATCTACACTTTGTCCAAACCACCAACAGATAATTGAGTAAAACACACAATCTGAAGATGTTTTTAAAAGCATTAAAATTAACATCCCATTACTACATACCAAAAACAAGCAAAGCAAAACCCACGCCTATTGAGCAGATACTTGGGGGTGGATCACAACACAGGGGGGGGGAATGCCCCAGAGAACACAAAAAGCCCAACTTATATCGAAATCCTTTATATCCATGTTCTCTGTACTGAACAAGCCCATTGGTGAATTTCTACCTATACTTGGTTTCCCCTTGGACTTACTAGATCACTCTGATGTAGGAACTGTCGCCTAAGTTTGGCCACAGGATTGCCTCCATATATATCTGTAAGTTGCTAAACTACATTACATGGACCTACTACCTATGATTTCAAATTTTTAATAGTCTAGTCGCATTTTAAGCCAATAA
>PVJH01041849.1:0-14688 GCA_004026705.1 Nesogale talazaci | reverse complement strand
ATGATGACACACCCTAACCCACGCTTCCACATGCCCATTCCCAAATGGTCATAACCACAGGCGGGGGGACGGGGTTACGTCTTGGGAAGGCGACATAATTCAGCCTAATTTTGTCCTCTCCCTAATATGTAACCCTCTCCCCCTCTCCGATGGTTATGGAGGGGTCGCCTCTGGTTATGCTCAGGAGTACGATGGGGTAGGACATGTCTCGGGCCTCTCTCTCCTATGAGATAAGGGAGGCGGGGTGAGATGCCTGGCACCAGAGGTTGCTAACGACGCAGGAAGCACAGAGGGTCCAGGTCCTCCCTTCAGAGGCACGCGGAGGGCATGCTTCTCCAGCGTCTGAGCCAGGACCGTCAGCCTCCTGAATGGTGAGGGAATCAAGCGCCGTGCCTCCCCTGCTGCTCTGCTGTTAACGCAGAGATGGGACCTTGTCCCGGATGCTCTCATCTGGCTGAGAAGCCCACTACCATGGAGCCGAGTCCCACCCACAGCCGCCTTGTGCAGGGTCTCCAGGCTTTGCCAACCGGGCCAGGAGCAGACAACCTCACCTCCTCTCCTGCCGTGGCTGATGGGTTTGAGCCACCGATGGTTGGCCCTGGGAGAAGGGAAGCATCCATCAACTATGCCCCAGCACCTGCCTGGCACTGAATGGGGTGTTTGGGGGCATCAACTACCGGAAGTTCTTGAACATGTGAGACTGGTCCTTGGCACCCATCCCTGCTGAGCAGGAAAGGACAAGGGGGCTCTGAGAGGCAGTCTTGCTCACCTGTTGGCATAACCAGAAGTGGGGCGAAGTTCACAGGAGGCACCCTTTTCCAGCTGAGTTGCAAAGAAGACACAGACAACCATGGCGGCGTTTTTGGCGCGGAAGTGCCTGTCTTAGACATGCAGCTACACACAGGCTGTGAAAGGCCCATGCGTCAAGGGATGCCAGGAACCGAGATGGACAGAGGCCACGGATACCAGCATCACCCTGCCTCTGACCAGTGTGATGCTTTTGCTGAAGCTCTCCGTATCTTCATGTCCCCAAGTGCGAGGTGGGAAAAATACTAGGGCATGGCAAAAAGGACTGACTGAACAAGAACATGCACATCTCTTAGGCAGCGCCCAGCGCAGTGAGTGGTCAATAGAATGCAGCTTCTACCTGCATCTACACCACCATCCTCATCACCCCTACGTTTCCCATCATCAGGGTGCTTGTTACATCATCTGCTGTCAATTTGAGACTTAAGAGGGCAGGGGGTGGGGTTTGCCGTCAATCAGGTTGCAGCTTGATGACCTCATTTGCAGGCGCTAAGGAGAAAAAGAGCTCACTGGAGATGGGACGGGGGCTCTCTCCCTGTGACACATTCCTGCTGACAAGCCACATGGAGAGAGGCTGATGGATCCAGAGCCCTGGAGTGGGAGGAGCCATGTGGAGACCCACACCAGTGCCGAGATGCTTCCACCACCACTGGATCCACAAGACTTTCCACCCATGAGCCTGTGATCTTTCTTCCTGCATTCAGCATCCTTGCATGTGTTTCGTGAGTCTGAAGAGGACTTTATAGGTTGGTAGTGGGCATATGGGCTAATATTGCGGTTTTGGAGTTGATCTGGACTGGGCTGGTTCAATTGTTCTTGTAGATAAAGCTCTTTCTTATACTCATGGGTGTCTATGAATTTGTTTCTCTAGTCCACCGGGACTAACACAGTCCTTGTACCTTTCTGATCTCTACCTTTATGTCTACCATGACTGCGCTCCTCCCTGTCCCCTCCTCCACCACAAGCACCACTGTCCCACCTTCGCCACTCCTCCTCGTCCTCGCAGCGTCGTTATTTCATCATGATGCCATCACAGTCGTCATCTTCATTTCCATTAAGACCGCCCTCCTCTATCACCGTCCCCCTGGGCACCGTCGCCCCCACTGTCCTCGTCGTCTTGTCATCACTCTCCTCAGCAGCAGCGCCTCTTCCTGGCCCGCACTCAGACGCTGAGCAGCACCGTGCTTGCTGCTCCAGACCTGTATCTCTGCTCCTGAGGGCGCACCCTTCATGGAGGAGGTGGCAGGTGCATGTGGCAGGAGTGTGATCTGGTAGGAGTCCAGACCGCTGGGCCCTGAAGTCGAGAGCCTGAGGCTGTGGGAGCCACTCCCCCAGCATGGCCTTGGGCAGGCCTGGCATGAGGCGAGGACCCCCGTGCTGAGAGATGACACCCTCTATGTGGCTGGGAAGGTCACCTGCACGGCTGGGGGAGGAGGAAGGTCCCCGGTCAGGAGGAGACCTGAGTTGGGAGATTGGACACACTAGGGACTGGGTCTCATCACTGTGCCCGACACTGCTCAGTCACCAGTGGAGTCAGAATGGGAACTCAGCCCCCAATCATCTGCCATGCCACACCCCATCCTACATCCGGGTCTGCCCTCCCAGGGAGCAGGTGCCCCAATCTCCAGCTGAGTGCCTCCTGATGCAGTGGGCATGAGGCTGATGTGTGTGTGTATGTGTGTGAGAGAGAGATAGGAGGGCACCCGGAACAGTGGCACAGCCCCAGATGGGCACAGGTCCAGAAATCAGACAACAGCATGCCAGATGGAGGCTCAGCCAGGTCAATCTAGTGTCACAAACCTGGGAAACCAGACCACTTCAGACCACAGACTGACCAATGATATGCCAGGCAGGAGGTAGTATGGTGATCTTCTCCAGGACTCTCTTCTCTGCCCCCCCCCACCCCGGGATCCCCACATGGTCCTGCACACCCCCCCTCACTGAGTGGTCATCAAGCGGGGGCTGTGAAAAGGAGACTATCTTGTTCATTATAATCACCAATCTTCAGAGCCCTGAGAGCGGGGAAGGATGAGACAGTGAACAATGAAGACACCCCAGGCTGGGCACACTGCAAATGCAGTGACCCCACCTCTGAGTTGAGCAGTCCCCGTTCCTCAGTGCCCACCCCGATCCTCCTCTCCCTCGCACTGGTCACTGCAGATGAAGTCCACCTCATGCAGTGCTTGTGTTGCCCTCCCACACAGACCAGAGTCTCCCAGGGCAAGGCTGTCTGTTCTGTGTTTGAGGCCCCCCGGTTCCTATGGGGGAATGCAAATGTTTACCTAGCAAAAGAGGGGAGCAGTGGGTGGCAGCTCCCATCTGAAAGCCAAGGGGCAATTGTGTGACGAGGCTGCCCTTCAAGGTCATGAGACAATCATTGGGTCCTCAGAAGAAAATGCACTTTCTCACCAAAGGGATGGTTAGGAGCACAGTTGCCTGGGATCAGGAGAGGGGGTAGTCTGACCCGGGTTAGAAGAAGGAGCTCACGCTCCAGGCTCCCTCATGATGCGCTGTCCACAGTGCTGGACTCTGCATCTGCAAGGAGACACACACTGTCCACGCTGCTGGAACGCAGGGTCTGGCTGGATGAGGCGTGCCCTGTCTGCGGGGCTGATACCCAGGCTGGGGCCCATGCTGAAACGGTGTGCTCCCATGGTTCTGGGAAACCAGTGGCGACCCTATTCTTTTTTAAATATAAATCATTTTATTGGGGGTTCTTAGAGCTCTTATGAAAATCCATACATTCATGGTATCAAGAAAATTTGTATATATGTTGTCATCATCATTTCCAAAACATTTTTTTTCTACTTCAGTCCTTGGTATCAACTCCTCTCCCTCCTCCCTCTCCCACCCTCATGAAACCTTGATAAGTTATTATTATTATTATTATTATTATTTTCACATCTCACCCTGTCTGCTCTTTCCCTTACCCACATTTCTGTTGTTCATACCCCTCGAGGGAGGGGGTGTTATATGTTGATCCTTGTCATCAGTTTTCCCTCTCCCCCCCACCCTACCTTCCCCCTACCCTCCTGGAATTGCTATTCCCTCTAATGTTCCTGAGGGGTTATCTGTCCTGGATTCCATGGGTCAAGAACTCTTATCTATACCATTGTACATGCTCTGCTCTGACTGGACTTGTAAAGTACAACTGGGGTCATGATAGTGAGGAAGGAAGCATTAAAGAACTAGAGGAATGTGTGTGTTCCACTGATACTGAGCTGCATCCTGGCTTGTTCATTCCTTCCTTGTGACCCTTCCATGAGGGATGTCCAATGTCAACAAATGGTCTTTGGGTCTCCACGCTGGCCCTCCTCATTTGCATCGATATGACTGTCCGTTTTGAGTCTTCCGATCCCGTCGACACCTCGTAATTACATAGGCTGGTGTGCTTCTCCCATGTGGGTTTTGTTGCCTCCCTGCTATATGGCTGCTTCCTGGCCTTTAAGACCCCAGATGCTGATAGCATCCAGGCCCCACCAGCTTTCTTCACCACATTCGCTTATGCACCCACTTTTTCTTCAGCAGTTGGGTCAGGAAGGTGAGCATCATGAAATGCCAGGTTAATAGAACAAAGTGCTTTTGTGTTTTTTGGGGGGGGCATCACTTCCCTCTGGTGGTCGTGGGAGCTACCTAGTGCTGCTCCTGAGAGCCGCTGCTGGATTTGAACCGCCAAGTCCAGGGGCCGCAATCCTGCACTCAACCACTTGTGCCACCAGGGCTCAACCTGTGCTTCTGTGTTGAGAGTGCTTGTTAGAGGACCAGTGTCCACCTGCTGCCTTAATACTTAACATAAAGATACATGTACATAGACCTATGTCCCTATCACTGTATGCTAATATATTTATATATGTACATGCCTGTGTTTATTGCTCTGTAGACGGCCTTTGCCTCCAAGTTCTTCCCTCCGTTTACTTTTAGATCCCTCCTGTCCCACTATCGTGTCTGACCTTCACTCAGCTTTCAGCAGTTCCTCTCGGCTCCGTTGCACTTGACCCAGCTCCACCAGACACTCTACGCCCCGCTCACTGTTGGTCTAAGACCCCTCCTGTCCCCTTGCCCTTGGCTTTATTGCCTGCCTCCTCCCTTCCCTCCACCTTCTTGCCCCCAGGCTCCACCTCCACCAGAACCATCAGCCCCATTGTCCCCTCCTTTGGATTGCTAACAATCCTGCCCATCAGATAGATAGACATGAAAGGGAGGAAGGGGAGGAGGAGGAGGAGGAGAAGAAGTCTATAAACAACTCCAGGTCTCTCTGCTGACCCTTACGAATGCTTATCAATCTGGTCTGATGAGGTGCCAAGCCCTGGCCCCCCAGTCAGAATCTGTTCTCTGGATTCCTCAGGGACATCTTTGCTGTGCTCCCCTGCTGCTCTTGATACTGAAAGCCCAGGACCACGCATGTCTTCCTGCCCTGTGTGTTTGCATCCATGGTGCCGAGACCCCGGACCAGCCCTCAGCAACGTGCTGGCTGTGTGACTGAAATCCCAGGGGGGATGGGGCCTATGTGTAGTGTCCCTGGAGCTGGGTCTCCAGAAACTGGGTCCTCTTGCCTGTCACAGTGGCCTGTCCTTGATGCGGAAATGTTGGGGTGCATGCGGTCCTTTGTGCTGAAACTTTAGACACTCCAGGGCCGACAGGCAGCCAGTGCTCTCCCCGGGGCATAGAGGACAACCAGCATTGCCCCTCCCCCAGAAGGAGAACCAGGCCTTGGTCAATGAGGATCTTCTTTCTTCCGCACGAGCCAGAGTGCCCACCCCTCCCTGCTTCTCCCTTTCTTGCTGGGTTTATTAATCCTGGTTGATTAGAGAGAGAAATTTACAGACTCTCACACGTGTGTAAGAGAGAGCTTTATAGCAAAAACACCCAGCCCAGTGCAGGTCAAGTCCGTCAGTCTGATGTGTCCGATACTAGTCTACACATTCCTCTTCAGACTGGCGCAGCACAGGCAATGGCACGGAATGCAGGGGGAGCGCAGGCCGGCGGGGGAGACGTCTTGTGGATCCAGTGCTGGTGGAAGCATCTCAGTCATGGCGCAGGTCTCCATGTGGCTCCTCCGGCTCTGAGTGTCTCAACGGTGGAAAGAAGTAGAGCGAGGGTGCCGCCCACCTCCAGGGAGGAAGAGAGGGGGTTCCCAGAATCCTCAGGAGAAGACCACGCCCACGAATGACACCATCATCATCATCATCAGGCTGTGACCTGACTGACAGGCTAGACTCCACCCCTTCATTCTTTCATCAAGTTGACATGAAATTGTGTAACTACCACAGACCACCCCTGTCAACTTGACACCTTCACACAACTCTACCTGTACATAACTTTTAAATGTAATCTTTTTGGTATGCAAAAATGTTTATTAGAATAAAGTTAGATGTGTTATATCCAAAATTATAATATTTCACATCATAGGGAGGCTTTATCTCCACTTGCTTTTTAAATGCTTTTTATAGACTATGCTTTAAATAGCGCACGTCTATAAACAAATCTTGGATTTCCAAAGATGCAATGTCTCTATGAGATGTTAAACATCAAAATTTAGGGCTGGGAATGGGCACTATTTCTCATTGCACTAAATATGTCTACAAAATTTTGACAAGAAAGGTAGATTAAAATAATTCACTTGTCATGAGGTTTTAAGTTATGCAAAGTTTTAGTAGCAAACATTAAGAGTATTAAAAAAACATTCATGGATAATTCACTTAAGTGTTTGCATACCGAGGTTATTTTTTGTTTTGGGGGCATCACTGCCCTCTGGTGGTGGGCAGCCCAGCGTTGCTGCTGGATTTGAACCTCCAACCCAGTGGACCGCAGTCCCACACACAACCACTACACCACCGGGGCTCAGCCCCTAGGTTATTTTTTAATGAAAAATTTAATCTGATACCACCAAGATCTGAGTACATTCTAAACCTTTCATTCAGGAGGAAAAAAGGTTATAAACATTCATAAACCTACAAAATAAGAAAAAAATAATGTGAGGACCAACATTTCAAGCTGCCTTTTGGAAAACAAATTTTAAAAGAGGTAGTGTGAATTTAAATATTAGTGGCGAGCTTACTCAAGTGACTAATTTTTGTCTTGATACTGATGCATTCATTGAATTTTAACACTCAAAGTCAGGTAGTAAATAATTTTAGAAGTGGAGGAATTGCTAACACAAGTTATTTCCTATGTCAGACAGGTGGTAAAAGTGAACTAGGCTGAAGGCCCCTGCTGGAGCCCTGGAGGCACAGCAGTTCCAGGGCTCAGCTGCGACCCAGAGGGCCAGTGGTCAGAGCCCTACAAGAAGAAGACATGGCAGTCCCCTCCTTCCATCATGAGTTATAGTTGTGGGAACCCTGTGGGGCAGTTCTCGGTCCTATAAAGGGGACAATGATTGGAATCCACTTGAGGGCAGTGGGTTTGGCTGGTTTGGGAAGACCCCGGCTCATGAATGATACGACCGTTTAGAGGACTACAATTCATGCACGTTGTAAAGTGGGAGGAGGGGCACTGCCCAAAGCTTCCTCGCTGTGTCTGAGATCAAGCCAAAGCTTCTACAGGCGCGGTCAGTCAAAGTAGGACTGCAGGGTGCCTCGGCTGTGGTGGACGTCACGGACCCAGCAGTGACAGCCTCCTCCCCGGGAGTGGCGTGGCGAACATTGACCTTCAGGGGGCCGATACCCAGCTTTTCAAGCGTCTTTTGACTCGGACTTCATTGGCATCTACCGTAACCGGCTTTTCATCTAGCATCAAGACGTTCATGGACGTCCCGAGGGGGCGGTCATCTGGGATGGCTGGTTTTGGAGGAGTCACTATGGCCGTCCCTGCTTTCTAGAAAAGGTCAATCTAATAACACGGTCTGTCAGGATGAAAGGACAAGGCCTGGTCCGATGATATTGAAGGCTGCACTGATGAGCGTTCGGTTGGGGTCACTGAAGGAGACGATGAGCGCTCTGTGGTCTGGGGCAAGATGCCTCGTCATCCATTCAGTGCCCAGGTCATTTGTAACTTGGCTTCTCTGAGCAAAAATATCTCTTCCACCTGAAAGAAGTCAGCAGCATCGAATTCAGTTGTGACAACTTTTCCCTGAGCAGCCACAGATCCGATGGGGCCCTCTTGGTCATCGAGCTCGTCGGCCATGGTGGGCTTTGGAGCTGTTGTGCCCCCGGCCCCGCGGTGGAAGTGTTCAGGATGTCTCGAGGCATCGCATCAGATCCACCGTGGACTCGAAATCAGGAGTTTCAAAATTCAAAGACCAGTCAGCAGGATCAGGTCTCCTCACATTCTTCCACAGTCCTTCCATTCTCAAAATATTGCACATTTCTTCAATTTCAGCCATAGCCTGCTTCAAATGTTCTTTGCCAAGATAATGCCCCCACCCCGTGCTCCTGGAAACACGGCCAGTACTTCTCATGTGTGTTGGCCTCCACTTCCACGGTGAAGGGTGGGACACAGGCCTTTTCCCTTCCTCCCAGGGGCCCCACGCGTGGTCAGAGGAGACCGCGCAACCCTTGGACTGAGGTCAGGGGCCTTCTCTGCAGCTGCACAGGTGTTCCCGGAGCTGCACTCATCCTGCCAGTTTTCTACCAAGCCAGACCCGACCTAGGGCACGGCCTCTGTGCCGTGGCTCCGGCCACACAGGCACCACGCCTGCACCATCGCCGGCTCACGACGGCCCGGTCCATGACCCAAAGTCCCCGGCACGTGATGTCTCCGTCGCTGTTCCCTCTCCCTACTCCCCCACCACGAGTACGCACCAGCAGGCAGAGTTTACATGTAATACCGAGACAATAATGAAACCATATCTGTGCCAAACAGGATAATACTAAAATGCATACAGCTCAAAATGTGCCAGCCTTATAAGTGACAAAACAAAAATATGCTGTGCTTGACCATTGCAGTTATGTGAACACCTGCACGAGAACCAACTGATTCTGTAGACATTTTCCAAATGCTCAAGTCAACCCAGACAAGCACACCGGTCTTCCTCTCCTGATTCCCCACCTGGTGGGGCTGAGTTGGGTGCTGGATTGCTGACTGCAAGGCTGGCGGTTCAAGCCCACCAGCTGCTCTGAAGAAGCAAGAGGAGGCTTCTGTTCCCCTACAGACCTGGACTCTGAAGCCCTGGTTACCAGAACAGCTGGGTTAGCCTCAAGAGAACCCTGGTGGCGTGGTGCCTACGCCTGGGGCCTCGATCCGCATGGCCAGCGGTTCAAAGCCAGCAACAGCTCTGCAGGAGAAAGTCTGGCTTTCTGCTCCCTTCACCAGCTGCTGTCTCGCTGCGTCGGCCTTGGCTCCCTGGCAGCGAGTCCATTTGGAGGGGACAGCGGTGGGGTTGCTCTTGGTTCCCCCCTTTCCTCGTCTCTTCCTCTCCCTTCTTCTAGCCCATCTCTCTGTCTATCGCTTCCAATCTTCTTTGCTGTCTCTCTTCCTCTCCCCTTTCCCGTCTGTATCTCTCTGTCTCTCTTCTCTCTCCCATCTCTGTCTCCTTCAATCTCTCTCTCTGTCAGTCTGTCTTTCTTCATCTCCCACCTTCTCTCTCTGTCGCTATCCCATTCTCTTGTCTCCAGCTCCCCCCAGTGGCGATTTTAAAGCCCATCCCGCTTCATTGCTGTGGGCGCTCCCTGTGGTGTCTGTAGAAGCTTCTAGATGCTAGGGTGTGGCTGAAGTGGACACAGCCCCCGTGAAGATGAGTGGAGGGTCATGACCTGAGTGTGGGTAGGAGCTGGGCCTGTCGGGGTCGCTTCACCTGTGGGCCAAGGAAGGCTTCTAGGTGCTATTCGTCACCCAGCTGCAAGGGGACAGTTAGGTTTGAGGGGTGTGGAAAGGTTTTGGCCTGCAGGTGCAAAGCCTTTGAGGCAGGGTGGGTCAGAATCTGGGGTGGGGCAAAGACTGGGGCAGGGGAGGGTGCAGCCAGCCTGGAAGGGCCTGGAAGGGCTGGAACAGGAGACGCCTGGCCTGTAGCCACTCAGCAGGGTGGGCCCAATGTCTAGTGGGGTGGGGTGGGCAGTGAGTGGAGAGACCACTCTGCAGGAGAGTGCTCTGATTGGGGAGCAGAGGGAGACTAGCACGGTGAGCTGGGGCGAGGGCCACGGCTCAGAACCTCAGATGGCAGGAACCAGCCAGACTGGGGGGAGTAGGAGGATAAGTGGGGAGCTTGAGGAGGGGTGGGGAGGAGGGAGAGGCTCTGGCATGTCCCTTCATTTTCGTCCCCTTCCCTAGAACAGCACTGGCACGTGATGGGCGAATGAGGGCTTGCTGAGTAGCTGCCTGAGTCAGAAACATGTGTCTGTCCGCAAGTCCTGTTGTCTGTCCAACAACCCACCCACCGTTCCATCCACCTACCCACCCACGCATCCAACTATACATCCATCCATCCACCAATCGTCCACCCATCTATCTAGTCCCACCCACCCATCCACTCACCCCTCTATCCATCCATCCATCCATCCATCCATCCATCCAATCACCCATCCATATTTCCTTCTACCCACCCACCCTCCCAACTACCCAACCACTTATCCATCCATCCATCCATCCACCAATCATCCACTCATCTATGTAGTCCCACCCACCCATTCACTCACCCCTCTATCCATCCATCCATCCACCCATCCATCCATCCATCCAATCACCCATCCATATTTCCTTCTACCCACCCATCCTCCCAACTACCCAATCACTTATCCATCCATCCATCCACCAATCATCCACTCATCTATGTAGTCCCACCCACCCAACCATTCACCCCTCTATCCATCTATCCATCCATCCAATCACCCATCCATATTTCCTTCTACCCACCCACCCAACTACCTACCCACTTATCCATCCATCAACCCATCCATTTATCTATCCATGCAGCCACCCACCCACTTATCATCCAACCATCCATCCACCCACCCACTTATCCATCCATCCATGCATCCATCCATCCACAAACCAACACCTGCTGGGAGCCACAAGGTAAGGTGAGGGCACAGGTAGACATGAAGCCAGCTGTTCCCAAAGGGTCTCTCAGTCTGGAAGAGATGGGGATGTGGGATCAGGAGACCAGTGAATGTACCGGGGAGACACCTTTGTGGATATTGTCACAACACCAGAGGGAGTGGACAGCTTGACTGCCCAGCTGGACAGAGGGAAGGGAGAGCAGCTTGCACATTTGTTGAATGAATGGTCCCTGTGAGCCGGTGAGTGGACCCAGGGCTGGTGGACACCTCTGCCTGGCTGGCAGTGGGACATGCTGGCCACACACCAGACCACTCCCTCCTATCAAGCCTGGAATGCTGCTTGGCTCTCTGGAGGTCTGGAGGGCTCAGTGGGCCAGCACTCACCTCCTCTTGGGTTTGGTTCCTCCCCAGAATTCCTTGGACAGCACCCAGGATGAGTTTCTGTCCCTGCCAAAGGAGGACATCCTAGATTCTAGCCAAGGCCATTGCCGGCCACCTCTGAGGCTGGATGAAGCCAGTGGACGTGGGACCTCTGCAGGTATGTGACGTCAAGGAGCTTAGAGGGCAGGTTTGTGGGCACAAAGGCCTCGGGGCAGCAGGGAAAATCAGGCATCCTATGGAGAGGGGTCAGAGGGGCATGAGGCCAGGTGGGGCAGCCACTCAGAGAGATCCACTCAGTGACCATGCTGGCCTGTCCACACGGGGCATCTTCCAAGGCTTGCAGAGAACGTACCAAGTTCTGTCACCCAGGCACAGAGGACAGAGTTGGGTCAGAACCAATAGCAGGCTGGACAAGGTTGGTGTGAGTGCACCCATCTCTGGATGACATGGTCTGGTCCAGGAGCTGCATGTGGGCTGGGCAGGACTGGCCTGGGTTAGGGCTGGGGTTGGACTGGGTTAGGACTAGGACTGGGCTTGGGCTGGGCTGGGCTGGGCTGGGGCAGGACTGGAATTGATGGGCAGGCATTTCCTTCCCAGGACAACACACAGAGCCATCCCACTCCTGGACCATCCCTGGGGCTGAGGATGGACCCCCCACTTGCACGCCAGGCCTGGAGGGCATGGGTGTGCTGCTGGGAGACCTCCTGGGGTCTGACCATGAGCAGGTGAGGCCAATGCTCCTTCTGGGCCGCTGGGTCTGACCCCATCTGTGTCCTGACTGTGTGTGGGGAGGAGTGTCTGACCCTGTCAGTGTGTGTTGACCATGTGTGAGTTGGTGGAGGTCTGACCCCGTCTGTGTGCTGCCTGTGGCGTGTGTATGTGTGTGTGTGTGCTGTGATCCCATCTATATGCTGCAAGGTTGGGGGGGGGGGGTGTCTGACCCTGTCTGTGTGCTGACATTGTGTAGGAGGGGTCAGGGGTCTGACCCGTCTGTGTGCTGACTGTGGGTGTGTGTGTCTGACCCTGTCCGTGTGCTGTGGTGAGGGGGGCAGGTATCTGACCTGTCTGAACTGACCGTGTGGCATTCACTTCTCTCCTCTCTTTCTATCAACAGCTCGCTCTGGCTGGGCACCCCACAGATGACCAGACCCTCCTCTTGGTCTGCAGCCACCCCTCTGGGCCATGTGGGGGGCGCCCACTGCTGCCTGTGTCTCTGGTCCAGCCCTCAGAGTCGAGCCCAGCAGTCACCTCAGCCCCAGAGTCCCTCCTCGTGGTTCCGACATCCTGTCTGCCTCTCCAGGGACCCCCCCAGCTGGTGCTCCCCCGAATCCAGGAGGAGCTGGGGGCCAGTCCTCCGTCTGCCGGTGACGCCAGGCAACACCCCCAGGGGGATTTCCGCCCAGCTCTGGGTTGCCGTGTCCTCTCCTGGGAGTCCCCTTGCATTTCAAGTCCCCCGTGTCCAGGCAAAGGGTCTGAGGGTCCAGTGGAAACTTTCACTGGGGCAGGAGGAGGGCCAGGGTGGACCACAGAGCTGTGGGTGTTGGGAGGGGCTCCAGGTGGCCCCACAGGACAGGGTCTGTGCTGTCAGGAGGGCCCTGAAACCCCAGCCTCAGTGTATGGTCCCCTGTCGGGGGTGACCTCGGGGCCAGAAGGGAACGCTGTGTCCCCTTGTGGGAGGGGAGGGGCACAAGGACAAGGCTGGGACCTCCCTGGGGAGCTCTGGCCAGAAGGGGCAGCGGTGGTCCCCACAGCCACCTCTCCAGGTGGTCAACTCTGGGCAGAGGAAGGTGGAGGTGGCAGGGGAGGAGGGCCAGTCTGGCAGGAGGCATGGGGAGCGTGGTGTGGGCAAATTGGGGGGCTGCAGCAGGAAGAGGAGATGGAGGTAGAGGGGCTGCATGGAGCAGCGTCCAGCCCGGGTCCCAGGGCTGCCCTGCCAGCGCTGGCCACAGTCAGTGAGCACAGGGAGAAGCAAGAGCAGCGCCGGCCTCTATCCACAGGGGGGCCAGCTGAGGGGCGTGGGCCTGCCAGTGGTCCTTGGGTACCTGGTACTGTTGGCAGCTGGCGCTCACACCTGATGGAGGAGGTGGCCGCAGGCCTGCAGCAGCTCCCCGCCCTGCACCGGGGGAAGGTGGGGTCCCCGGGAGAGATGTCCACACTGGCCAGAGAACACTGGGCCTTTGCCCGCAGGCCGCCCAGCCAGGTGGGCGGGGCTCTTATCGTGGTCGGTCATGCCCTGGACGTCTGCCCAGAGGCGGAAGAGAAGGCGGTGCCAGGGAGGCTTGGGGGCCTGGGTCAGAATCAGGACTGGGCAGGCCTGGGCCCAGGGAGCACAGAGGGCTGCCAGCTGGTGGAGGAGAGGACAGAGGCCCTGCTGGACATGGACCTGCTCCTCGAAGATCGGGAGGGGCTCCTCAGGAAGGTGGGAGCCCTGGAGCGGGGCCGGGAGAGGCTGGCGCGTAGGGTCTCTGAGCTGCAGCAGGACAACGCCAGGCTGTGGGCGGCCACGTCCCACCTGCAGACGGAGGCGGCCCAGTACCTGCAGCTGCTCTCGGACCTGGAGGACTGCAACCGCCAGAGCTACCAGAGGCTGCTGGCGCTGGACGAGGAGAAGCGGGCCCTCCGCGGGGAACTGGCCCAGGCCAGGCGGCAGTGCCGGGGCGTGCTGCAGCGTGCCGCCCGGGAGAACGCCGAGCTCTGGGCGCTGGTGTCTGAGCTGGGGGCGGGCTACCAGGGGCTGGTCCAGGACGTGGTACTGGGCATGGATGCTGTCCTCGCTGTCCTCCTGGCAGAGAACATGAGGCTGTTCCACAGAGTCCGAGAGCTGGAGGAGGGGCTGCCCTTGGACAGCAGAGGGCAGGGGTCCCCGCCCGGAGCTGTGGACAAGGCTGTTCAGGCAGTTCAGCTATGGGGGCAGCAGCTTGCCGGGGCCCCTGTGCTGGCCTGGCAGAAGGCCAGGGGCCAGGGCCGAGGGCATGGACACCCTTTGTCATGTGCAGAGGGTCCCAGGGTCCCTGCGGACTTTCCTGATCACTCCTCAACCCGGGGCAGCAGCCGGACAGCCCGGGTCCAGGAGGCCCCCAGCGGAGCAGGAGTCGGCCCAACAGGGGAGGATGCAGAGGAGAGCAGGCCACGGTGCTCTGGGGACCAAGGTCGAGAGGTAGGTGAACAGACACCCCACCCCGGGGCTGGCCCTGTGCACAACCCTCCTGCAGCCGCTGCTGCCCTTGCCGCCAGTGTGACTGTAGTGGCTACCAGCCCTCTTGTTGTCATCAGGGGCCCTGACCCACAGCAGCCCCAGCACAACCGCTGGACACACTGCCAGAGTCCCTGGTCACAGCCACTCTGTCCGTCCATCTCATGGAGGGCTGTCCTCGCCTTCACTGCCCCTCCACTTTATGTCCTTCCCAGGGACAGGCCTCTCCTGACAGCAGGTCCACAGTCTGTGAGGCCACGTCTCCCCACGCTTGCATCTAGGGAGCACTGGCTGCACGTCTTCCAAACAGATGGGTGTGTCCTTCTAGCAGTCTGTGATACTACCAATATCTCCCCCAGCACTGCGGTCCAGCCA
>PVJH01041848.1:0-14686 GCA_004026705.1 Nesogale talazaci | reverse complement strand
GATGCTTCTTGGGGGGCATGGGAGAGGGGGAGGTGGGGAAAAGGAAGTGGGTTTTAAACCCTGGGATAAGGGAACAACAAATGATCTAAAGCCTATGGCAAGGAGACTTGGTAGGGCTTTATCAAGGGTGAGGTAACCAAAAGGAATTACTGAAACCCAAATGGACATGCTAGTGGGACAAGAGAAAAGTAAGGGGAAATAGAAGAAAGAACTAGAAGGCAGATAGCATTTATAGAGATCTAAATACAGGCATGTACATATATAAATATATTTATAGATGATGATGGAGAAATAGATCTATGTACATATATTTATAGGTTTAGTATTAAAGTAGCAGAAGGACATTGGGTCTCTACTCAAGTACTCACTCAATGAACAGTTTGTTCTAGTATCCTGGCATTCCATGATGCTCACTTTCCCGACACAATTGCTGAAGGCAAAGCGGATGCATAAGCAAATATGATGAAGAAAGTTGATGGTGCCCAGGTATCAAAAAAGAGTGTGTCTGGGGTCTTAAAGACTTTAAGATAAACAAGCGACCATCTAGCTGAGGAGCAGCAAAGCCCACATGGATTAAGCACACCAACCTGTGTAACAGGGTGCCAATGGGATCAGATATCAAGCATCAAAGACCCAGAACAAAAGATCATATCATTATATATGAGAGGGAGTGCAGAATGGAGACCCAGGACCCATCTGTAGGCAACTGGATGGACATCCCCTTACAGAAGGGTCACAGGGAAGAGATAAAACAGTCAGGGTGCAGTATAGCACCAATGAAACATACAACTTTCCACTAGTTCTTTAATGCTTCCACCCTCAATCCCCACTATCATGACACCAATTCTACCTTACAAATCTGGATGGACCAGAACATGTTCATGGGTACAGATGAGAGCTGGAAACACAGGGAATCCAGGATAGATAAATCCTTCAAGACCAATGCTGAGAGTAGCAATACCAGAAGAGTAAGAGAAAGGTGGGAGGAGATAGGGAGAGTCTATCAAAACGATGTACCTATACCACACTCCCAGGAGGACACACAACAGAAAAGTGGGTAAAGGGAGACATCAGTCAGTGTAAGACATGAAAATAACAATAATAATTTATATATTATCAAGATTTCGTGTGGGAGGGAGATTGGGTAAGAAAAGGAGGGAGGGATAAAAAGGAGCTGATACCAAGGACTCAGGTGAAAAGAAAATGCTTTGAAAATGATGGCAACAAATATACAAATGTGCTTGACACATTGGTTGGATGTATGGATTGTGATCAGTTGTATGCATCCCCAATAACAATATTTAAATGAATAGATAAATAAAATTAACATGGATGTTCATAACACTATATCGTGAAGAAACATAATTCACATGGTGTGGCAGTCATGTGCTTATGTTAATTTTATGATTGAAATGTAGGGGTGGAGTCTAGCCTGTTAATCTGGAGATAGCCATTGAGTAGCCGATGAGGCCTCTATGTGGGCATGGCTTTCTCCTGAGACTTCTGGGAAATCTCGAGATATTTCCCTCATGAAGATGAGAAGCTATCTTCCCCAGTTGTTGGGTGTTAGTCTCAGAGATGATGAATCACAAAAAAGACAAGCTAGCAGCGTCTGAGAAGTTGGAGGAGCCGGCGGAGAGATCACATGGCTTTGCCCTGATGGAGCCAGACCTTTGAAGCTGGAGTGGCATGCTGTTGATGGACCTGAGCCCTGGAAGTGAGGAGCCATGGGGAGACCCCTGCCAGCGCCAGAATTCTGCACCCACTGACCTGTGACTTTGTGAGTCGGAAGGAGACTTTGTAGACTGATTTTGGGGCATATGGGCTAATATCGGACTTATGACTTTGTACTGGACTGGATTGGGATGCCTTCTTAGAGTCACATTCCTTTTGTATATAAATCCTTTCCTTATATCTATATGTGTGCCCATGAAATTTGTTCCTCTAGTCTACCCGGACTAACACACATGGTCATCCATAGAAAGTGCAACTACAATAAGGTAAAAAAGAACACATTTAGTGCAAAATTGAAGGGGTACCCAAAAAATAAAAAAGCTAATCACAATTAATGGAACTCTAATGTAATATTTTTCAAATCTGAATACAAAGAAAAAGAAAATATAGAATACTTACATAAAGACAAGATCCATAGTACGGATTTTTTTTCTTCCCCCTCAGGTTCTAAAAAGACTCGGCATGTAATCTGTTAACTTGCCTAATAAATCTTAATAATTGTGGGGGCAAAGCCTCACTGTGGGACTGCTAGAAGGACAAACCCATCTGTCTTGTAAAAAGTAAGGTCAGAGTACTCCTCAGAGACAATGATGGCATGACTTTGTCTTCCATACATTGGATAGACCAGTCCCTGGAAAAGGATGTCATAGCTGGTAAAGGGGAGAGGCAGTGAAAAGGAGCTACAACAACAGACCCAGGCATAGAAGTAATTGTAAGCATGACTCAGGATCACACAATGTTTCAAGCTTTTGTACCAAAGGTTGTTGTGGGTCAGAACTGACTTGATGGCACGAAACAACAATAACCACATGGGACTGTATACTAAAAACCATTGTGTGCCAAAGGAATATCCTATGGCAATGAAAACTAGTGAACTACAACTGCATATAATAATGTGGATAAAAAAACAATGTGGGTGAATCTTTCTAAGAGTTTAGTAAAAGAAACCAGGCAATAAAGTAGATGCATCAGATAACTCCATTTATATGAAGTTCAAAAAAAGACAAAACTCATTCATGATATTTGAAGTCAAGACAGATTTCCATGGGAGGGAGGTTTGGGGAATTCTAGAACATCTTTGGTGAAGTCACATGGATATTGACTAAATGCACAAAATCCCAGAAGATATATATATTTTATTGACCTGTACAAAGGTATCTGTGCAGGTCAGAACAAACTATGGATAAGATAGCAAACAATGGAAATTCCAGGACACTTCATTGTCTTCCATTGGAACCTAGACATAGAACAAGAGGCAGTCGTTCAAACAGAACAAGTGTGGCTTAAAACCAGAACAGGGCTTCATTTTCCTGTTGAAGAACCACACTTGGAGAGCTGGAGGAGCCACCTGGAGATGAGATGCCTCTATAACCATTGGATCTACAAGGCTTTGCACCCACCAGCCTGTGATCTTTCTGCATTTTGCATCATTGCATGTGACTGTGTGAGTCTAAAGAAGGATTTATGGACTAGTATTGGATTTATGGGCTAATATTGGACATACAAACTTGATCTAGGTGGATATGTTTTCTTAATATACAATTACTTTTTGATATAAAGCTCTTTCTTATGCATAAAAATTAATAATAATAAAATAAAAACAGCACAGGTATTCCTCATGGTTGTTTCTTTTCACCATACTTATTCAATCTGTATGCTGCACAAATAATCTGAGAAACTGGACTCGATGCAGAAAAAGGAGGCATCAGGAATGGGGGAAGATTCTTTAACAATCTGCAATATACAAGAGACACGACATAACCTCCCGAAAGCAAAGAGAACATGAAGCAATTACTGATGAAGACCAAAGATGACAATCATCAGTGAAGATTACCCCTCCAAGTTAAAAAAAAATCCTTACAACTGGATCAATAAGTAACACCATGATAAGTGGAAAAAAGATTGAAATTGTCAAGGATTTCATTTTATTTAGATCCATAGTCAATTCCTGTGTTAGGCTAGGTTCTCTACAAAATCAAAGAAATTTATAATAAAAATGGCTTGCCTAATTGAAGAAGTGGATGAATCCAATCTTGTTTCTAGTCTGCATCCCAGATGTTAGGCTGGAGGCTTCTCCTGTCATGAGTAGCTTTGGGGGCTGATGAACTCAGGATCCACAAGAACACCACAGGATACACAGGCATTCATCCAAGGTCAACAGCTCAGCTTTATGACTGGAGAGGCAAACGAATTCAAGGATAGCAGGCTGGATAGCAATCTGCAGATTGGCAGACAATATGGGCAGGCTGTTGGCTCAAGTCTACAGAACCTGAGATCAGTGAGTCAGGCACAGCATCCAGACCCAGCAAGGAGCAAGCAAACTTCACCAATAGCATCTTTATATTGGAAGTGTGCCACATTTCCAAGGATATTTCTTATCAATTGCATCAGTGCTCTGACCTAAGAAAAGAGCTTCCATTACACCCTTATCTTGGTACAACTCCTTGGATGTTCACAGGAAATCATGGAGTTGATTACATTGTATTAGGTCACAGCCTGGGGGTTTTCTAGGTCTCATTTGCCAGCCAAGTTAACACAGAATCTAATTAGCACAATGCCCATGAAAACAGCAGTCAAGCTACAAAACAGCGCATTCCATTAGACAAATCTTTTGCAAAAGACCTCTTCAAAGTGTTAGAAAGTAAAGATGTCACTTCCAGGACTAAGGTATGCCTGATTCAAGCCGTGATATTTTCAACCACCTCACATGTGTAAGAAAACTGGAAAAGAAAAGAAAACTGGACAGAGAATAAAGAAGACCAAGGATCACATGATGCCCTGAATTATGGTATTGGCAAAAAATATCAAATACCATTAGACTGTCAAAAGAAAGAGCAAATATGTTCTTGAAGAAATATAGCCATATCGTTGCTTTGAAGCCTCCTGGCAATACTACATCTCACATGCTTTTAACATATTATCAGGAGAATTCCTGGAGAAGAACAGCAGGCTTAGTAAGAGACAGAGACAGCAAGAAAGACAAAGAACAGAACAAAATTGAATGATACACTGGCTAAAACAATGGGTGCAAACAGGTCTGCTGGACACTGGGTTACAATTGGTTAGAACCAACCTGACAGCACCAAAGAGCAACAACAACAAGAACTACTCTATTTTTTTTCTTACCTAGATGATACATAAGCCTCACTCTTTGTAAGACTTCCTCAAGGGTTTGTTTAAGATCTTTATACTTTTAAAATATACCATTCTTCAATTAAACCTCATTAAAGTTGCATTCATCAGAAGCTAAAATATATAGAAGCAACTTAGAATTAAGATGAATCCCCCCATCGCCACAGGAATTAAAGAAAGCAGATCTGTGAGAAAAAAACTTTTAGGACAGTAATTTCTATCTGGGTTTTTATTCTAGGCCAAAATAAATAAAATGAATCTTTCATTAGCAAGCATGGCTAACATCCAATCCACACCATGTGTTATACCCATTCAGAGCATTGGGTTGTCAAAAGTTAGCTTCCAATGAGCATGATGCACCAAGTATAAATTGCAATCGCTGCTTGCTCATATTTTTCTGGAGATGGGACAGTACAGCCTACATGTAATCGAAATCCCATGTAAAGGAATCTTACCTTTAGAAACAAGATCCTGCCACATCAGATATCACAAGGCTCTGGACAAGGCAATGGTCCAAGAGACTGGAGTCACTGTCCAGTTCTGGCAGCACCCTACTGCAGCTGCCAGTGAGACTCTCCCAGAAAGTGGCAGCTCTCTTACATCCCACTACAGAAGCTAAGCTTTTTAACTGGCACTATGAATTGAAAGGACAGGCAAGATTTATGGGAAGTAGGGTAGAGCTAATTCAAAATATCAACAGGGATCAAATACGGTCATTGTGATCTAGTTCCTAATTAGGAGCCATGTCGCTCCTGTTACCAATGGTTTCAAGCCAAGTCTGGAGAGGCTTCTCCATGGGAAGAGTCTACATGTACTTGTTTCAATGGTCCCAGTAAGTGGGAAGAAAATATAAACAGAGAATGGCTGAGTGTTTTCTTGGCTGTCAATAATACACTAACAATGTCATCAACAATCTCTTTGGAAGAAAAAAATCACACAGAAACCCCCTTCCTTTAGTCTGATATAGAGTCTTAGGTCTCTTAGGCAGTGAGCCACCTCTTCATTCTGCTGCTTCCAAAACAGTTCTCAAAGGCATTTGCTGAAAGTCAAGTTCTTTATCTTATCTCCTATGCTATGAAGCCAAATTATCCCCAACAATTCTGTCTCTTGACCTATGTCCTGACCTGCAAGCCCAGCTCTGTTATCTCCAGAGGTGTATTCAAGCTTTACTTCCTTGCCATATATTTATATACCTCTCCGGGGGGAGAAATTGCCAATAGAATTATATCAAAGGACTGAACCGAAAAATACATAATTCAAGCGCATGAAGTGGAACAAGATGACAGAAAGAGGGCGAGTAGATGGCCCATCCCAGATGATGCATATTCTGTGTCAATTTCTGAAGAAATCATTTTCCTTCACATCCTTATTTTAGCCTTTTCCTCACCAGATATTTCTTCCCCAAATCCAACCTCAGATAATTTTCTCAAGCAAAAAAGATTCTTCAGGAAAAGACCCTCAACCTCATTTCCAGAGAAGTATAAAGTTAATTTTTTTAATGACGACTCTCATAGATTTTATCTGTGAGTGTAGTTTTTCAATAAATTTATCTGTGAAAGTTGAGGGACTAAATAAGAGAGGCGGTGGGCAAGAGATGCAGGGAGGTCCTCAGAAATGCCTGACCAAGTACTCTTTGATTACCAACTGCAGAAGCTTTGACATTTATCCTGTTAAGATTATTTCTATTGGGGTCCACTTGCAGACTCCTGAAGAATGAAAAAATAGAAACCAGAAATTCTGGAAAAATAATATACATTATTTTTAGCATTTACTGTATAAAACACTTGATCTTCTTTGGCCTTTTTTTCTTTTATAAGGTAGAATTTTAACTTTTGACATATAAAAAACATGAGCTATTAAAAGCTAGCATAATTGCCTAAAGTCTATATAAACATTTGTCCTGGTGGTCTGTTTATTTATTTTTCATATTTCCCTCTTTGGGACCCCAAATGCCAGTAGCTTTTGGACAATGTAATATAAAAGTTAAGAGCACAATGTGTCCTCAGCCTCATGTGTGAATTCATCACTCACTATTTAAATAAGGTATGTGTGTTTACAAAATAAAATTCCGGGTCTGAGCAGAAAATGTGAAAATCAAATCTTTCTATCATGCTCTATGTAACAAAAATAATCATATTTTTAAAAAATATTTCTAAGGATATCTGATAATACAAACTGATCATTATGAGCACATTCAACCCATAAAAAGACATGTATCTTGCAATCCATATTTCACTTAATCTTCCAATAATTCAAATTTAGTAGGGATTCATTCCCAACAAATATGTGTTAGGCACTGTGATAGATATAAAAGATACAGATATTAATAAGATTCAACTCTCATTCCCAAGTAGTTCACAGTCCAATTGGGCACGCGGAAGGAATATAGCAAGTTATAATACAGCTCTGGACACAATGCAGTGGTAATAAGTAAGGGAAATCCTCCACATAGGTCTTGCAATTTGAGTCGGAATGCGTGGGTCAATTGAGGAAAAGATACTTCAAGCATAGAGACATCAATGAGCAGGTCACTTCCAGGAAACTCCAAGTGGTTCAAGCTAAGTGTGAAGTGTAGCAAGGAACAGGGTAAAGTCAGTTTGGAGACAGGACATAGGTTGGAGACTCTAATCTGGACTTTCCTTGCTCGGAAGTAATCCTTGAAGGTTTTAGACAAAGCAATAGCATTATGGCCCAAGCATGTGGCAGCGATAACCTAGCCGCTATTGTTCAGTCTGGGTGCTGTTGGGTTCTAACTCATGATGTCCTCCTGGGAGCACAGAATGAAATGTGGCCTAGTCTTTGTGATCCTTTGTGTGTCCGAGTTCATTGTTTGGGTGATTATTTCAAGCATCTCATTAAGAGCACCCCTTGCTCTCACCCTTGCTTCTACTCTATCAACATGATGACCTTCTCTGGCCAATGATCTACCCTGATAATGTGCCTGACCCAAATGAGCAAGCGAAAATCTTTCCATCCTCATTTCTAAAGATCATTCGCTTTGCATTTCTTCTGAGATCGATTTGTTCATTTTTCCAGCAGTCCGTGCATTTTTAACCAACACTACAATTCCAATATACCAATTTGTTCTCTCTTTTTTCACTGGCCAGTTTTCTCCTGCATAGGAGGTCCTTAAAAAGCCCCTGGTCTGGATCACAAACAACTTAGTCATCAAAGTGCCATGTTTGCTTTCTACAACTTTAAAGAGGTCTGTTGCCGCCGAGTCACGCCGTACCGTACATCATTTTATTGCTTGACTACAATATGGTCACAGAGTACTAATGCCAATGGAATGAGGTCACTGACAGCTTCAGTGTCTGCTTCCTTGTTGTTCAGTGCCCGTGAGTCAGCTCCAAGTCATAGGGACCCAAAGCCGAAAAGAACAAAACACTGCATGATACTGCACCGTCCTCGCAATTATTCCTGTACCTGAGCGCGTGGATGTAGCCATGGTGTCAACTCACCCCATGGAGGGCCTTGCTCTATTTCACCACCCCTCCACTCTACCAAGCATGATGTCCTTCTCCAGCGACTGGTCTCTCCTGACAATATGGTCTCCTTCATTGATCACAATGTTCTCTATCATGGTGCTATTGATCAGCCCACAGCTTAGAAGGCGGTGGATAGAAACTGATGAAGAAAGTGAACACAAGGAAGCTAGTTCATAAAACGCCTTGCGTTCTTCAAGTTGCAGAACACTGTGGCTTAAACAAAAGGTGCAAAAGGCTTGGTTAAGGAAAATCTGATCAAGAGAGGAATGTCAAAGAAGGTGGAATGTAAAGTGATTCCAGAATTTGGCGATCACAGTAGTAATTCGCTCTTTAGCAAAGGGATGGATACATGTGCCTTTAAAAGAGAAGCAGGGAAATACGCAGATAATCTAAAGCAAAAAAATTCTTCTATATAATGTTAGGGAGTCACCTTAAAATCACCTGCAATTCTGTAATCTGCTCCTTTTCTTTGCTTTATCTCCAACTCTGTTGAAAGGGCTCAATATATAAAAAGACTTTCCCCAAAGATGGCGCCTCTGCATGTTGAATTGCCTTCAAATGCTACTAGCTCTATCACTGTGAGGCAAGAAGAAATGGATGGTACTCACTGCTGAGTGTTCTGAGCAAGAAAATGCATGAAATAGTACACTGAACTCATCTGGAAACAGAATGGCTGACTTCATTCAGGCAGAGGAAAGCCTGAATTTGTTCCTCAGGAATAATATCTAAACTCTCTACTGAAATGACCCCATGAAGTCATCATTAAACTAAACAGCAGTTTGACTCAGTTAATGAAGAATATCTACCTTGAGTATAGCACCCTCATAAAGAATTACCTAGGTGAGTTTAAACTGACAAGTTAAACTAAACAGATGAGAAATTTAAGGGCAGAATAAATGAATGATGAAACAATATGAGTACAGATGATGATGACACAGTAAAATGTAAGCAATGTTACTCAAGTAGTGACTTGGAAATAGTTACATCCATGTATGCTTGGTTGTGCACATTTGTAATATGTTTGACTGAATTCTCTAGAGAAGAAAAACCAGTGACACTTATATATGTATATAAATAAATAAAATTATATTATGAAACTTGATTACACAGTTGTGTAACAGTCAAGCACAAGTCCGGGCAGGTACTAAGTCCATGGGTCAAATGTGAGGCTGGAGAGCTTTCTGGCTCACACAACTGTGGGAGCTGATGTACTCAAGATTAACGTGAAAGTGACAGCCTAGTGACTATGCAAAGTCACTACCATCTAGTCAATTATGACTGATGCTGACCCTATAGTGATTACAGAGGCAAATAAATCCAGGGTTGGCTAGTAAGACGACAGACCGTTGGCTCAAATCCAAAGAACCAAGTTGGTGAGCCAGGTGCAGGATTCCCCCAGCAAGAAGCAAGCACACTTTCCACAGAAACTATTTGTGTAAGAAGTAGGCCACATCCCTGAGGAAGTGTCCTCTCAATTGTATCAGGATTGTGACCTAAGTAAAGGAGTTGCACTCCACCTTTGTCTTCTTACCACTGCTTGGCTTTCCTAGCAAATCCTTTGATGGAGTTGATTACACTATGTTAGGTAATATCATGAGGGATTACTGGCAATTAGAACTGCTAAACCACTAAGAATCTTGACCAGGCAACTTGACACAAGACCTATGACAGTCACAAAAATAAATATTATAATTTTAAGTGAAATAAAATCTGGCCACTTCTGCATACACTGTTGCCCAAGTCCAGTACAAATACAGGCTGTACCAATTCACTTACATGAGTTTGTGCAGAATTGTCTTCTCTAGGTTGCTAAAATCTCATTTCAAATAGCTTCTCATCATGGAACAGTTCACCTTTATTTTTAAGCGCCACAATAAAAGCAGTTGGACACTAACGACTCCTAAAACTCATGTTGCTAGGCATCATCCAATCATTTCTGACTCATAGCAACCCATAAACAAAACACAAAACACTTCCCAGTCCTACACTTATCCTCATAGACATTGGTATGTTTGAGGCTGTCGTTGCAATCACTGTCAATCCATCTTATTGGGTGTCTTTTTCCTTTTTTTTTCTAGTAATATTTTTCAATAATTCTATTGGAGGCTCTTACAGCTCTTATAACATTCAACACATCATTTGTATCAAGCATATTTGTACATGAGTTGCCGTATTCATTTCCAAATATTTTCTACTTGAGCCAATTTGAGGGATCTACACATAACCTCCTCTTTGAGACATGGACAACAGGACAGTGAGCAAAGGGACACATCGGACAATGGACAAAATGAAAAAGTAATAATAATTTGTAAATTATTAAGGGTTCATGGGGGGGGTGGTATGGGGAGCTGGTACTGGGGGCCTAAGTGGAGGGAAGATGTTTTACAAGTGATGATGGCAACAAGTGTGCAAATGTGGCCTGCATACAATTGATGTATGTATGGATAGAGAGGGGAGTTATATGAGTCTCCAATAAAATGATTCCTATTAAAAAAAAAAAAAGGATGGGGAAAGGAGGGGGAAAGAGGAGCTTAGACCAAGGGCTCAAGTGTCTTCTTTTTCATTGGCCCTCTATTTTACCAATCAGGTTGTCCTTCTTCAGAAACTGGTCCCCCTGATAAAATGTCCAAAGTTCATGAGATGAAGTATTTCCCTCCTTACTTCTAAGGAGTATTCAAACTGTACTTCCTCCAAGCCACCTGCGTTAAGCAGGCTTAAACTCTGACCACATGTTCTACTGAGACCTAGATGGCACAATAAACCTATCACATCAGATTTGCTCATTCTTCTGAAAGTCCACGGTATATTTAATATTCTTTGCCAGCATTCAAAGACACTAATCTCCCTTATTTATTGTTCAGTTTTTACATGTATATGGTGACTGGAAATATCATGGCTTGGATCACATGCAACACATCATCTGTCAGACAAGTGCTGCCAGTTAGTCTATCTGGATCAGCTAAAATACATCCATACATGCCTGCCCCAGCTCAACCCATGCAGTTTTCCAAGTATGTTGTCAATACCCTCTGTGCTCAAGTGTCTTTAGGACTAATTGCCTGTATACTTACTCCTCCATGTAAGGAAACATTGAGCTTTATAAATTTTCTCCTACAGACATTATCATGACTGAAGTTAAACAAAGGCTAGCTTAAAAAAGAGTATCAGATCATTATTTGTAATAACAAAAGGTTTTAAAACGCCAGAGAATCCAACAGTGGGATACAATTAAATTAAGGTTCATCTATACTTGTAGAATGAAGTCCCTAAGTGGCGCTCCCCAAAAGATCCAAAATTCTTGTCCACTTGAGGTTGTTTGATAGAAATTCTAGGCTATGTAAGCTTCCACTGTGACACACGTGCAGTCATGATAAATCAGAGTCACCTCTATGGAGACTGATGGTTTCATAACATTAGATAGCACGCTGTGTCTAAGAATATTGCACCATAAGTAATCTTCTGATATGAAACAAAATGCTCATTATAAGATATATATCACAATATAAGCTTCAAGATGGCAAGGACTGTTTTGTTCTCTAACGTACCCTAAGTGTCAATAGCAGTGCTGGGCACATCATGGGTATGCATAAAATAGCTGTTGATTGAATTAATATAAGAAATGGGGGAAACAAAAAAAAAGAGTATGGTTCCATTTGCATGAAAGAAAAAAATCATACATGCACACTTAGAGAAAGATCTGAAAGGATATACATCAATATGCTCCAGGCCATGTTTCCTGGGTAGTTGAAATATTCCATACTTTGTTTTGTTATTCACACGCTACCACCACACCCCCATGATGGGCTCGTGGTGCTGTTGTAACAAGGGCCAAAACACAAAAGAAATTATTATTATTATTATTATATTATTATTATTATTATTATTTTAGGCATCACTGTCCTCTGGTGGGAGTGGGAGCCCCAGCCTTGCCCCTGGAGAGCTGTTGCTGGATTTGAACTACCAAGCCAGTGGGCTGCAGTCCCGCACTCAACCACTACACCACTGGGGCTCAGCCCCAAAGAAATTATTATTAAGGGTGGTGGGGAAGAGAACCTTTTACAAACCCAAGTCTTGCTTCCCAAGGCTACCTTTGTGTTTAAACCATCAACCTTCAGGTGAGTAGTCAAGCGCATAACTGTCGCATGCCTTCACACTTCCAAACACTAACTTGTGGCACACAAGCAGAATTCCCTCAGCCCACATCTGGATTGAATCCTTGGCTCTAACCTCATTATTAACCTGTGTTCCATCACTTTCAATAGATCCCCTTTTTAGTCCCTCATTACTGAGCTCTACTGAAGCATCCAATTCCTCCCAAACAGGAAAGGTACATTCACCACTCTCCTCATAATGAACAGGGTTCCCAGGTTCGCACTGAACTTCTTTCCTTACTACACCAAGCATGAAAGTGTGAACACTTTTCACCCAGTTTCTCCACCATCAATTGAAAGAGCACCAGAAGACGTCACCTGCCGAAATCTAGCCCTCATTCAGCTGTGACTGCCTAGAGGAAAACAGGGTAAACTGCAACACTGATTTTTATAAAACCCACTTGCATGAAGTTGCTGTGGAACCAGGCCTGGTGTGTATAATTCTCTGCTGACCAAGTTCATTGGCTTAGCTCCCTGATGATTTTTATAGTCCCCTGAAGCAGCTTCCTGATGGGAAGGAGAGTTGTCAAATGACCTTAAACCCCAGCACAGGCTGGCCCTTAGCCACCAGAAGACTAACAGGGGAAGGAGCTAAGCTATTTTAAATGATGGTTGCTGTGGGTATAAGGATACTTTTATGTCTAGACTTCTGGTAACAACTGCTGCTCATTCATCCTGCCCCCAGTGCACATCCTTCTTGACAGCAATGTGGCCAAGATACACCAAGGCATCAGAGAGAGCCCACAGATGTAGCTAGATGGTCAACAGATCAAATGAACCCAGGCATCATCACTCTAGCACAGCCCATCAGGCTCAGATGGCTCTACTGTCAGGTGTCAGGAAGATACTTGCAGCACAGAGCAGACTTGATAAGCCAAGATCTTAAACTTCATGGACTGGACTTGGACTGGGCTGTGGTGCCTTCTTTTAATAAATTACTGGTTGATAGAAAGCTCGTTCTTACAGATACCTAAGTGTTACTAAATTTGTATCTCTAGATAACCCAGCCTAGCACACTGTTTTCATCTGAAGATTCTGCGCACGGAAGCCTCTCCACTCTGAGGAACCTTGCTGATACTTGGAATGGAATACCAGTGACTTACCCTTCACCAGCACAGCAACGTGAAAGCTACCGCACAAAGAGGTGGTGGTGACAACTTTTTTAAAATGAGGGCAAAACATGCCTGCATGAAGCAGGAACCCAACAGAGAGGTATGAGGGACTGACCCCCACATCCCAATTACATGGCCAGCCCCCCATCCTTCCAACAAGAATTCACTTCAGAGGACAGTATTGAAGAGATAGCTCAAAGAGAGGTGCAGGGATGATCAGAGCACACAGGAGCAAATTAAGGGGAAGGAGGAGAAAAGAGCACGTCCTGTCCCACCAAGCCCTGAGGGTGATATCCCTGCTCAGAGCAGCCAATGCACAGAGAGGACAATATGGCCAGGCCCACTATGAGACACGACATCCCTCACTGACCCATAGCCCTGCAAGGGACAACACGGGAGACACAGGGTGGGAACTGCACCCTATCTGACCCCACCACACTGAGGCAAAAACACTAAGGAGTGCAACAGAACAGCAAGGAGAGCAGAGCAACAAAGTTCCCAGGGAAAACCACAATAGACTTTGAAGCCAGGGTGTATCATCCATCAGAATCAATTGGAAAACTCTCCTAAGGGTCAAAAAACAAGCTGGAACTATGTATAGGCTTTTCTTTTTTGATGTCCTTGCGTTTTTGTTGTTTTGTTTTGTTTTGTTTTCTTCTATTGCTTTGTTTTGCTCTGTCTTGTTTTTGTGCATATTATTATCCCTGCAAGTCTATCTAAATAAGATAGGCAGGATAAGCCATCTGGAGATGAAAACAATGGGAATGCCAGTTCCAGGGAGACATGAGAGATGGGGAGGAGGGGAAAAGGAAGTGGGTGCTAACAAACTCAAGGACAAGGGAACAACAAGCGATCTAAAATTGATGACAAGCAGGGTGTAGGAGGCCTGGTAGGGGTTGATCAAAGGCAATGTAATGGAGAGGAAATACAGAAACCCAAATGAAGGTTGAGCATGGTAGTGGGACAAGAGGAAAGTAAAAGGAAAGAGAAGAAAGAACTAGGAGGCAAAGGGAATTTATAGAGGTATAAATATATGTCATGCACATATGTAATGTGAATATGTAAATAT
>PVJH01041847.1:0-14692 GCA_004026705.1 Nesogale talazaci | reverse complement strand
TCCCAAAGAGCATCTATCTGGTGGCTTTAAACCCCCTTAACCACTGTACACCAGTCTTTAATACCCAGCTCAAATGCCCCCCACCTCTGGGAAGCCTTTTCTTGCCCCATCATTCAAGTCTCTGGCCTCCCACAACCTTCTCGGCCTTCTCTCATCCCTCTGCAATGTAACTGGATTCCAGGTAGTCTCCCCACCCAACGGGGCTCTCCCTGCACAGAAAGCACCTCCAACCTCCCCCTCTGTGCCCAGCCGGGTCCTAGGCACAGAGGTGTCTGTGACAGTACCACGTGGCTAATGATCTACATGAGCCAGCAAAGTGAGGTAAAGCCAGGAAAGTACCTCCTAAACTGCCTTCCAGAGACTAGTCTACCTCTTAGTCCAGCCACTGTCCCTTACCCTGCTCAGGCCTGCAGTAGTCACGGGACTGGGCTGAGTGAAGCTTCAGCCGTTCTAGAAAGGACTCAAAAGAATCCAATCAGAGCTGAAAAGGGGGGGAAAAAGTTTGTTTCTGGTTAACCCTCAAGTCCAAAGTACACAGCATCTGCCAGGATTGAGAGGGCTTTCAGAAGTTCTCATGCAACCTCCCCATGTCCCAGAGCGAAGAAATCTCTGTGAGCCCTTGCTCAGTACCTGAGCCTCGGGGAGCTCATTCCCTCTCCTCTCCGACCCTCACACCCAGTTGAAATGGGCCTCCATCCTTCGACTCCCTGATGCTTTGGGGTGGTGGGACACTGAAAGGGCCACTCTGCCTGCCCCCTTAGCTCTCTAGCCAGCATCACGCCTGCTTTGTGTAAAACGGAACTTTTTCTGCACAACGCGATCCTGAGCCCTCACCACACGGCTGGGAGGTCCTTGTCAAGGCCACCAAACTATCTCCTGGAAAGAAAAGGGTTTTGTTGGTAAAAAGGAACAGCTCTTTTACTACAGGAAAGTGAGGTGGAAGAAGTAAAGAGGGTGAGGTATCTCTTCCCTCCTTAGGAACCTACCACCTTCACCACTCCAGCTTGGGGTGCTCCTTGCTCCCCTCCCCTCCCCCCCTCCCCCAGTTTTCTTGAAGGGCAGGCACCTTAGAGGGCCAGTGGGGGGCAATACCCTCAGGGGCTGCAGAGACTGAGAATGGCAGGGGCCCTTCCCACACTGTCTCAGTCTCAGGGCTCCTCAGTCTGAAGTTCCAACTCAGTCACTCCCTCCAGCAATACCAGTGCCCATGTACCCACCGAAGGCTGGGGACTGGGAGGGCATCACCCAGGCGTACATTTGATGATGGAGAAGGTTGAGGCCCAGAGAGGGACAGCTACTAGCCCAAGGTCACACAGCAAGGCCCAAGATACACTCACCCCGGCGCCTCCCAGCTCCTGGCTCTTGGAGCCCTAGGTGCATGTCCGGATCTCTCAATGGGCCAGGGTTCAGATCCCTCCCCCGGCCCCATACACAACCCCAAACCCCCTTACCTCCCAGATCTAGCGGCTCCTGCCTCAGAGCCGGTTCCTGGGCGGGGCGTTGAAGCGAGCCCAAGCTAGGCACTGCCGGGGCTAGGTCAGGGCGTATCCTCTGCTCCCCGCGGGATGGGGATGCCCTCTGTCAGGTCCCAGGGATGCTGCTTCCACTGCAAAGTCCACTCTCTTCACCCTGCTCTGCAAACCTGAACCCAGAAAGCCCGACTCTGCGGCGTGGCCGCGGGGCTGCGGGACACGGCGGGGGGAGGGGCGAGGTGCGGGGAACAGGGCGGAGCCGGAGCGCGGAGGCCACCCCGCCAGCTGCCACTTGGGTCACGGCCCCTTTAAGGTTAGCTGGCCCGAGAGCTGGAGAGGCTGGGCTGAGAGCGCGTCTACTTGCCGCAATGCCTCTTGGGAGATGAAGTTCATTTTCGACCCCGTGAGCCGCACATCATCTAGAGAAAACTATAAGTCCCGGGATGCAACTCCTGCGTCCCGAGCTGCCACGCCTCTAGGCTGGGCTCTGTCCCCGCCCCCTCTTCCCCCCCACGGGTGAAGCTGCGTTGGCCGCCCCGCGGAGGGAGGCTGCTGAGCGAGGGCTGGAGGTGGGTGAAGCTCGGCTTCGGGCACAGGGCGCAGGGATGGGCGATGAGGGGGCGCGTGCCCACACAGGCACCTGTGGTTCTATGACGTTGTCTACTCCAGCCTCGTTGTTATCATCTGTGAAATGGGGCTCGCCACATCCGCGGCTACGGGGAGTGGGGCCACTGGAAGAAGACAGCGGAGAGGAAGAAGGCGGGGCTTATGAAAGGGGCGGGTTGGTGGGAGTGGTCAGGACGCGTGGTACTGATATGAGAAGCGGCTTGTTAGGGTCTTGACTGTGGGAGGAGTCTACGGTGAATTGGCATAAGAGTGGGCGGAGTCTCAAAATGAGCAGGCTGGGGCACCTGTCGGAAGGAGTAAGGAAGCCAGGACTGGGGGGTGGGTGCTGAGGAAGCCGGAACCCCGGTGGATCAAGCCCGGGTTCATTTAGGTTGGATTCGAGAAGGAGGACAGGAAAACAGCGATGAAAGGGAACTCCGCAAGTGGGCAAGGGTCAGGGATGCCCAAAACACCGCCCTTTGCCTGTCACTAGAAAAGAACTCATCCCGGAGCTCGGTGCGTCATACACATGATCTCATTCATCCCCCCACACCCCGCAAAGGTGCCATCATATTTGTTGACAGGTAAGAAACACGAGTCGTGGAGAAGTCAAGTGCCTTGTCCCAAGCCACCAAGACTGCCCATAGACTTTGCTTGCGCCATGGAAGGCTGGTCTGGCATGGGAGGCAGGGACAGAAACTACAGGGTAGAGGCTCTGAGCTTCCTTTGCAAACAGGCCCCTTGCAGATTATGTGATGGAATCAGCCCGTCAGCTTATAAGGCAAGTCGCTCCGGGTTATTGTGGGAGTAAAATGAGGATTTGAAAAACCCTTTATTTAGAAATTTGATTTTTGCTTATAAATTATAGTATGTGAGAAGCCAAACCTGCTGCCCTGGAGTTAATGCTGACTCATAGGACGGAGTAGAACTACCCCCATCAGGTTTCCAAGACTGTAATTTTCCTGGAGCAGACTGTCACATCTTGACCCCCACGCAGCAACTGGAGGGTTTGAACTGATAGCTTTCGGGTTAACAGCCGAACTCTCTAATAACCACAGTGCCACCAGGGCTCTGGGTTAAGAAACAGGGAGGGCAAAAAGGTAGAGGGGCTGAAATGGAAGGGTTGAGCCTGTGGAAACCCACAAGAGGAAGTGTGCGAGAGAGATGAGAGATGAGATGAGAAAGGAAAAACCTGGAAGAGGTGCTGGGTGTCAGGATCTGCAGCAGGTGAGAGACAACTTGGCTGTATAAGCTGGGGATGTGTGCCAGGCCGGGGCTTCCCTCCAGGGCAATTTCCCTCTTCCCAGTCCCAGCTAGGCAGCTTGCTTGGGGGTCTCATAGGAGGTGGGACAACATTTTGTTCTTACCTTCTAAGTATGGGCGGTGAGAGCAACGTGTAGGCTTCGAGAGAGATGGACAGAGTGGAAGGAGAGATCCAGCTGGTGGACCAGTGGAGGTCAGGGGGGGATGGGAAGGGCGGTGTCTGCACACAGTGCAGGCCTGTCCCTCTCGGGGTGCTGCGTGAGTCAGGTGGGGGAGGCACCTCCTGTTTGCTTAGATCGTGGTACTCGCTGTGAACACTGTCATCCGTGAAATGTGCCAAACCTTGCCCAGCGCCCCCAGGAGCGGATTCCTCTTGCAGCTATCCTGGAGGACAGGAGGGAGCTTCCTCACAGGATCTCAAGAATCTCTACAGAAGCAGGCTGCTGCCACCTCTTCCTCCCAAAGCGTGCCTGTGGGTTTGCACCGCCTGCCCTTGAGTTAGTAGCCCAGGATTGTCCCACCCGGTCTCCTTCCCCTGCTCCTTAGACGACAAGACCCCTCCCCACATTTGTAACTAGACTTAAGGCCGTCGATTCCAAATTAAACATTCAAGAGGTGCTTTTGAAAGTTGACCTTGTAGGTGGCAGCCCACCACATAGCCCACTCAGCCACCACACAGCCACCAAAGTCAAAATCAAAGGTCATGAGTGGGTGGGTCCTATCTGTGGATACTAAATTTGGTCTTTGATTTTGGTTGTGACAGCTTAATCGCTTCATCTTACGAGTAATCCCCCCTCCCTCCTAAGTAGTTATATGTGGAGTGGTTCTTTTGGACTGTTGGGATGTTAGGTTTCCAAAAATCTTCCACTCGACATCCATGGAGCACCCTTGTCTGAGCCAGTTTGCTGGTGGAACATTTCAAATTCGGCCATTTCATCCATATTCATTAGCAGGTATTCTTGATTTTCTTTTAATTGGGAAAAATAAATCCACAATCGAAATGGGTCATTTTTTTCACTAATCATTTCATGACTGAATGGATTAACTGCACAGAGACAAAGAAATAGCAATGATTATATTTTTGTCTAGAACAGACCCAATCAATATTATCTGTCTGTGCATTAGTGGGCATTCTTCCTGGAAGAACTCCCGCCTCACCCTGGTTTGTTTTCTCTTCACTTTCTTTCCCACTTCCTCTCTGTCTCTTTTTGGAAAATCATTATGGACGCGCTGATTATGTTCCTATACAATGTATTGTAACCCATTATCATCATTCTTTGTGACAGTCAAGTGATCTCGTTTGGCCAATGAGAGTCCCTTCAGAACAGCGCCATTGTCCTTTTAGCCTGACCTCGCTGGTCTTTGTTTCTTTCCTTTCTGGCAAGAGATGGCCCAGCCTCGCTGTGAACTTTCCCCCTCCACGTCCTGGAATTACCAGTTTCTCCGAGGAGACCCACAGTCTTTTTATAGGCGATGACAGTCAGACGCGAAGATCTTGGGGGGGGGTCAGGTGCACTCAGTGCTCGCGGGGTGTTATTTTTAGACCACTTTAGGGGAAAGACAGGAAAGGATAGGTAGCTATCATTTAGGTAGCTAGATTTAAACATGAAACAAGCGCCCTGACTCCTACAATCCCTGTAGATTCACGAGACCAGTTCTGACGCAGAGACCCTGTCACAGAGACCCTACAGGACAGACCCTCCGGGGACAGGTCAGGGTTTCCCACAGTGCAGACCGTGATGGGAGCAGACAGCCTCAGCTCTCCCCCCAGCAGCGCAGTGAGTAGTCTAGTGCTTCTCTCTGAGGGCCCTCAGGGCGCCAGGGAGATCAGCGGATGACAGAATGTTAGATCATTATCATTACTTAATCGATTTGTTGGGCTGTTGTTCCCATTGCTGGTCCTCATGGTTGGTCCCACGAAAGGGAGCCAGGGGCACTTGCTTTGTGGTGGGAGCTCAGTGGCGGGTGGTGCAGGGGCGGGGAGAAGGGTGCCCATGTGGGTACAGGTCGCTGGGAGAACCTGTGAAAGGGGCTTCAGCCTCCCCCTTGACCTAGATTGAAAAAGACCCCAAGATGCCTTCAGAGGGCTGGTTCTCCATTGCGTCCAAGCCCTTTCCAGAGGCCGCGACTCAGAGGTCAGAGCACATGGAGAGCCCGGAGTGAGGGATTCCTCTCTTCCTCTCAGAGTCCGAGTTCCGTCTGTGAAAAGAAGATAGCAGAGGCCCCTCTGCCTGGATCCTGGAGCTGTAAGGATCACTCCGTCACTCACGACCAGCCGGTCCATTCCGAGACCGAGCGACCCCGAAAGATAGGACAGAACGACCCCTGTGGGCTTCCAAGGCCTTCCATCTTTGCAGACGCAGAAAGCCTCATCTCTCTCACCTGTCAGCTACTCTGCACCCCCCCCCCCCCCCCCCCCCCCCCCCCCCCCCCCCCCCCCCCCCCCGGCTGCTCGCGGGTCGATGCCCGGTGTGTTTGTTGCTGAGGTGGTTAGCCGGTCGGATCAGCACTCGGACAGTAAACTTCCCTTCGGGCTTCATCGTGTTCATGCCATGATTTGAGCTGTTGTTGCTTTATCATCCGATGAAATACCTTAAGCCAAGCTACCCCCTGAGCCCTGGTGGAGCAGAGGGTGAGGTGCTGAGCTGCCGGCTGGCATCCGTCTTTTAACCCCGAGGTAGTCTGCTTCTGCAAAGAGTTACGGCCTGGGCCAGCCCCACGGACTGTTGTAATCTGCTCCAGGGGGCACTTGTGAGTGGGAAGCCCCCCTTGCAGGTCTCTACAGAGCCCTGGTTTCAAGCCGGGCTGCGGCGGTCTACAAAGTCACTTCACAACGGCCAGCCGCTCTTCAGGGAGAAGAGGGGACTTTCTACTCCCGTGAAGAATTACCATCTCAGGAACCCACCAGGGCAGTCCTGTCCTTTCCCGTGAGGTCACTACGCATGGAAGCAACATGATAGCAGTGGGTTTGGGCGCTTGGGAATATATCTGTTCTTGTTTTCAACCCTTTTTCAGTTATCACTTGTTGGTCCCCCCTTCCTCAGATGAACATTTTAATCTTTTAAAACTTGAACTTTCCAGGATTGGGATTTGGATAAGATGAGCCTAACACCTGGGCTGCCATGCCTAGAAGAGCAAACTTAACGTACTGCGCTCTCTCAGAAGCACGCCAGGTCTCTGTCTGGTCAGGTCCTCATTACATGGCTTCATCCAATGTGCTGCCGGGTGCTTGTGTTCTGGGGGGAGCACAGGCCTTAGGGAAAGACCTTGGTGGGGATTCTGGCGCTGCTGAGTTTGTTTTTTCGTTTGTTTTTTTTTTCCCCCGCATTACTGCCCTGGTGGGAGTAGGAAGCCCAGCCTTGCTCCTGGAGAGCTGCTGCTGGATTTGAACCGTCCACCCTGTGGGCCAAAGTCCCGCACTCAACCCCTGCGCCACCAGAGCTCAGCTGGCACTGCTGGTTTTAGCTGAGCCATTCCCAGCAACTGATTTTCAGTGCTTCAGTTTTATGAAGGATGATCGCAGTGTGGGATTTTAATGAAATCATTTAGGGTGTGTCCAGGGCCACCAGGTCAGTTCTGACACATAGAAGCCCTCTCTGAGGTGGAAACTCTTGCCCGGATCAGACAGTGGACCTGGTCTTGCCTGGTGCAGGGGAAGGGGAGGTGGCTCTGATCGTGCTCACCTGGGTCCCCTGTGATGGAAATGACCAGAGAGGTCGGGCTCAGACAGACCTGGATCCAAATCCTGCTTCTCGCGGACTAGCTTTCTGACCTTGCTCATCTGGAAAGTGGAGATCGTAATATCACCCAAGACATCGCCTGAGGCAGCGCACGTAAAGCATGTATCCACGGCTCGCTCTCTCTCTCTCTCTCTCTCTCTCTCTCTCTCTCTCTCTGGCTGTAGCTTTCATTAAAAATAACTACAATGCTCCCAACTGTAGGTCAAGCGGCTCATGCTATCCTAACTGCAGGTATATGTGCAGACGTGCTATCTGTGGTTTTGCCAAGCAAGTTTCTGGGGTTTTTCTTTTTAATGTTCTCTTGCGATCTGGGCAAGACTTCACTAGCAAATTGGTGTCCCCTTCAACCGTCCATTCCCTGTTGGTTTGTCCCACTTCTCCTGGCCCCTTCACTCACTTCCCTTCATCTTTCCTATCCTCTTCCGCCCTCTCGGCTGGGTCCCTGGGAGAACGTCCAGGTGGGGATCATCGGTGGATTGGTGTAAAAAGTGCTTCCCTCTCTGGTGTTGATGTTCACGTCATCAGATCTCCCGGCACTGAGCCCTTTCAGACAAGAGTAGAACCGTCTCCGGGGGTTCTGAGACCATCGGTCTTGATGGGGGGAGGAGGCCTCATCTTGCTCCCGCCGGTGGTTTCAAACTGCTTACCCTGTGCGCAGCAGCCCAACACACAACCCATGGTGCCATCAGGGCTCCTACATTCACTGTCTAAGCCAGTCTGTTATTTGGCTAAAAGTTAAGTCAGAGTTGGGTTCAGGACCAGGCCTGACATATGTATAAGGGCCAGGGAGCTTGGTAATACAGCAGAGTTGACACAGCTGCTTCAAGCATTCGAAAAACCTGAGTAGTGATTACAAGGGTTCATTGATAGAATTTCTAGCCTGTGAAAGAGGGAGAGTAATAGGCGTTCTCTCCACTGGCTGTGTGTGCTGGACAAGTCCCTTGGTTCCTCTGAGTCACAGTGTCCTTTACTGCAAGGCAGGGAGACTGATCTTTGCTATATAGAATTACCATAAAAGCCTTGGACTTGATTCAAAGCTCACTGTGTGCTCCCTTCCCCTGTCAGCACCCAGATGCTCAATCCCACCTGCATTTCCTGTCTGCTAGACAATGAAGGCGCAGAGACCAGAGGCCTGCCATCAGCGCTCAGAAACCCCCCACCTCCACCCCCAGCCTGGTCATGGCTCCTGCCAGCTTTTTTATACTGCTCCACAGGATAAAAATATGTTAGGTCACGATCTAATTCATATTTATATATACACACACATAACAGTTTTACACTATAATGTATAAACTGGCCATGACCCACTTATAATGATTTTATGATTCAGTAATAGGTCTGAGTCTTAAATGTTTTCTGAGTTTATGATGGTATAAATTATATACAGTAAAATTGCTAACCATTTTGGCAGTCTTATAGAGTCACTCTGAGTCACAATCAGCTCATTGATAGCGGATTTGGAGAACATAGTCATTTGGCTGTGACCACATCAAGATACAGAATATTTCCATCACTCCAAAGTATTTCCTTTGTAGCCAATCACCTCCTCACCCCGAACTCAAAGCAGTTGCTGCCCTAAGGTGCTTCTGTGTCACAGGCACCCTGCACAGCGTTCCCGAGACTCACCTCACTTCCTCGAAGCAGCATATGGTGGATTTGAACCTGTGACCTGGCTGTTAGCAGCCCAAAGCTTATCTGGCAGTGAGTCAACAGGGCTCCGCACCCCCAGGCCCTAACCTTCACTGACTCTGATTTCTGGCCCCAAACGTCTCCCTTTTCCAGAATGTTGCAGGAGTAGGTGCATGCTGTGTCATGGTGAGTCTGCCTTCTTCCATTTGACGTAAGGCTTTCGAGATTCGTCTGTACTGTAGAGTATATCGGGAGTTCAGTCCTTTCTCTGTCTGACTTGTATTCCCGTGTATGTTTATATGCAGTTTGTTTGTTGAACTGCGTGCTAGCTGCTCCTCGTTTGGGGCATTTGTAAATAAAGCAGCCATGAACATCTATTGCAGTAAGTAGATTGTTATGTCAGCTCATTGTCTCCTGGTAAAGGGTGGGGTGGGTCAGAGCCTATCAGTCAAATTGTACCTGAACTGAACTTTCTCCTGCCCCATCACCTTCGGCTGCGTCTGGTTCATCCATCTCCTGATCCCCAGAGCTGTCAGCAGACCGGTGACCTCGGAGTCATTCAGTTCTGCGTCCACCAGCCGGTGGCCCTCCTGCGGGATCTGTCCACGTCCTATTGGCCAGCTCCTGCAGCTACACAGCTCCCTGACTCAGGAGAAGCCTCCAGCTTAGAGCTGACCTCCAGACTTGAACTGGACTGGATGGACTTCCTTCTACAACCAGGAAAGCCCTTTCTTGATATCCATCTCTTTCTATGTATGCTGAGCCTGAGACAGGAGACCCTTGCTTGGGAAGGTCCAGCAGCAGCCTGGTGCCAGGTTATTTCCACAGGACCATTTCCTTCTGGAAAGGACCGTGTTTTGCTCTTAACTGCAGTTGACATGTACTCTGGGCATGGATGTACTTTCCCTTCATGCCATGCAGTACTTCTGCCAAAACTCTCATTGGTCTTCTGGCGTGGTATCCCGGCACAGGACCACTGCAGACCAAGGGCCTCCCCTCACAGGGATGACGTGCCGTAGTGGGCTTGTGCACGTGACTCCACACGTGGTGGTGCCCATTTGGGGAGAGCACTTTGCAAAGTTGGGGCACTGCTCTCCGGAAGACTGTAGGCTCTAAACCAGCTTCCAGTCAACAGTGCTGTTTCTCCCTATATTCTCCATCATCCACGGGTCTAGGAACCAGGAGGTAGAGAGAGGAATTGCGCCTGTCACTCTTACTCCTAATGACCCACTGACCACATGTTTGCTGCCTGCCCACAGAACCCTGTGCCCTGAAGGTCTGGAGGTCTCAGTTCCAAAGGGAGGAACCCTCCCACCTGGAGACACCTCACCAACTGCATTGACGCGTAGTTAAGAAGACCTCCTGACCAATTTGGACTCCTCATGCCTCTGGATCTATAGACACAGAAAGGTGTTACTGTCCGAGCGGCATGATTGATCCTGATTACCATGGGGAAGCTGGATTAGTGCATAATGGAAGAGAAGCATATATCCGGAGTCCAGGAGAGTCGATAGGTCATGCTACCATGTCCTGTGACTAAAATCAATGGTAAACTATAGCACCCCAATTACGACATGACTTCTCATAACCAAGACACTTCAGGAGGAGAGCTGTGCGTCCCCCCCACCAGGCAAAAAACCACAGTCTTGGAGATCTTTGCTGAGAGCAAAGGGGATATGGAATGGGGAGCGGAAGAAGGGGGTTGGAAATACCAGCTACATCCATGTCACCAGCTGCAGCAATTAGCACTGTAATTGTTATGAGTAAGCCCTAAGGCATCAGACCTGTTTGTTCACTTACAAAACATATAAGATATAAGCAGAGTTACTGCATGTTCAGTTGCATGCATATTAGTTGTATCATGTTTGGCACACATATGACTTTATCATTGTCTTTGGAGATTATGGTTACAGAGTTGTGTACTAGTGTAAGGTTGGCAAGGATCCATCTATGAGGATTAGGGTTTTATGTCAATGAAGGGTAGGGACAAAGGGCAACCTGTCAGTCAGGCTACCATCTAATGACACTTCCCTGGGGGAGGGAAGGTGGCCTCTTGTAGGAAAGTCACTGAGCTCTTTCTTGCCCCGTCGCCTCCTGGATCCGGGTTCTGTGTCTCGTTGGCTCATCTGTGTGTCACCTGCGGATTTCAGCAGCCAGCAGCAGACCGGCAACCTTGGATGCATTCAGCTCAGCACCCACCAGCCTGTGCCCCCCCTGCTTTACCCTTCCTCTTCCTGTTGCTCAGCTCCTAGAGGTGTGTCCAAACACAGCAGCACCCCAGAGGGATTTCAGTGGCTGGTTTTGCAGAATTGCGTTGCCAGGCCTTTCTTCCTGAGTCTCTCGGCAGGGACTCGACCCTCTGACCTTGTGTTAAGCAGACAATATGGTTTGGGTTTGCACGTCCCAGAGGACTGTTGATGTCGGCGAGCATGCTGTAGTTGGCTTACTTGTCATCCGCCTGTCTCTGCTGAAGCCTTTGTTCAGGTCTTTTGCACCTTTGTTTCTTACATGATTTGTTTGCTCAGTCTGGGGTTTTGCATTTTTTTTGTTTGTTTGTTTTTGTTTTTTGGGGTGGGGGGGGGCATCACTGCTCTCCGGTGGTGGGAGTAGGAGGCCCAGCCCCACTGCTGGAATTGAACCTCCGTCCCAGTGGGCCGCAGTCCCGCGCACAACCACTACGCCACCGGGGCTCTGCCCTGCATTTGTTTTTGGTTTTTTTTTTTTTTGGACATTCTCCCTTTTTTTGAAAGGGAATATTTGTTTGCAAATATTTTCTCCCACGTGGTGTGTTCGTTCCTTAACAGTGTCTTTCAGAGAGCAGACTCCCCACCACCCCTCGTTTGGATGAAGTTCAGTGTATCATTTGTCTCTTCAAAGGACTCCTTGCCTGGGCTGGGGTCACAAAGGTTCTCGTCTAGACCTCCGCTAGGTTTCGGTTGGTGGGTTAGGTCCCTGATTCATAGAGAGCTGATTTCCCCGTGTGATGTGAGATACGGGCCAAGGTGCCTCAAGCCCCCATGGCTGTCCAGGGGTCTACATGTTGATAAAATTGGGGTTGGGGGATAGAACAGAAATCTTCTCCTGAGGGATGGTGGGCACTAGCAGACAGGTGTGTCCGAGGTACGGAAGAGCCCCCACAGGTGAGCCGTTCATCCAGATGGGGAGCACTGATGACAGCCTGACAAGCAGGAACTGGTCAGCTGGATGAGCCCTTGAAGCCTGACGGCAGAGAATCTGGAAAAGCCAGGGCTGCGTGGTACAGGCAGGGGGCTGGGGGGCAGTGTGGGAGTGTGCTCGGGGCTGGCCGGAGGCCCAGAGCACCCCATGTGGCGAGGGGCCGCTTCGAGGAAGAGTGAGGTGGTCCGAGCTGGTAAGTAGCATGAACACCGCACTTCAGGAAACTCACAGCTCCCTCTCTGGACCCAAATTAAAAATGGATGGCTCCATGAACTCAGGCCTGAGCCCAAGGACCCAGCTGAAGAGCCCATTCAGAGCTGAGGCCTCAGAGTAGCCCCCACCACCCACCCTGCCCTGCCTGGAGCACAAGCAGCGGGTGGCTGACGTGAGCCCACTGCAGGAGGGGGAGAAAATGGGTCCTCTGTTAGGCTTCTGGCCCCTGTGGATGAGCCAGGTGGAGCTGCCCAGGAGACAGCGGGATACACACTGGGGCTTTTAGCTCCACCAGTTCATGACCACATGACACAAGCACTGCGATCCTCAGACAGTGCCTGTCCCCCACCCCCACCCCCTCTCTGTCTCTGAACCTCTCCCAATGAGACCTCTGGGGGTGTGGTGATGGAGACACCCTGACCCTGGAAAGTGGAGGCTTGGAGGACCACGCTCTGATTCAGAGGCAGTGGGTGATGCACCAAAGGTGCTTTAGTGCTCTAGTGCTGACCCATGCCCAAAGACAGACAGCTCTACTCGGTCAGTCAGCCAGGAAGCCCACCCCACGGTCTCCTGGCCTCCGGAAGGCCCCCATCTCCTTGAAGGTTTTTCCCCCTTTCTGGTCGACCCCCCACCTCTCCAGGCACGACATCCTTCCCCTCAAGTGCTGAGAGCGTACCAGTCTCTGGCTAGTAAACATTCCCCTGAATCCTGCCCTGGACTTCATGTCCCCGAGCCTGGGGAGGGAAACGGTGTCCAGTTTGGCTACACAATGGGAGGGAAGATAGATGGATGGATGGTAGTATTTTCTCTGGGGGGTGGGGAGTAGGGGGTGGGGGACGACAATGACATGTCAGACAGATGCCGTAGACTTGAAAGCGTGTAACATAGCCCTCAACCCAGGCCCACATCCCTTCTTCCCGTAGACCGGTGGCTTCCGATTCCAGCTGAGCCGCTAGAATCACAGCGAGGGAGAGAGACCAGTGCCAAGGCCTTGTGCCAGACCAATCAACAGCATCTCTGGGGGATGGGGCCAAGGCTTCCTTTTTTGTTTATTAGGTTTGTTTTGTTTGTTTTTCTTAACTGCCTAGTGAATCCAAAATACTTTAGACCAGGGGTGGGGAACCATTTTTTTTTTTTTGAACTGCCAAGGGCCCCTTGAATATTTTTAACATTATTCCTGGTGCATACAAAATGATCAACTTAGGGCTGAGCCCCGGTGGCGTAGTGGTTGTGCGCGGGACTGCGGCCCACTGGGACGGAGGTTCAATTCCAGCAGTGGGGCTGAGCCTCCTACTCCCACCACCTGAGGGCAGTGATGCCCCCTCCCCCAAAATGATCAACTTAAAACCAGCCTGCTAGATGTGGCCAAACATCTCATGAACTCATCCTGCTTGCAGTGGCTGGGCCTGCACCTCTCTCTCTGCTTGAGGCGTGAGTCACGTTTGCTGGTCCGGATGAATTCGCAGGCCTCATGTACCCCAGTTCTTCTTTAAACAGCCTCCCCCAATGTCTTTATCAAGTGTCAATTCCTGATGTCAGCCGAGAGGAGTAGAGGCTTGGTTTGCAGTCAGGGAGTAGAGGATGCCTGGCTGAGTAACGGTCATCCCGCACTCTCCTTCCGCCCCAGGACCGCTGGCCAGCACCCGGGCCTCCTGCCATGTCTGACCCCATCACGCTGAACGTCGGAGGCAAACTCTACACCACCTCCCTGTCCACCCTGACCAGCTTCCCCGACTCCATGCTGGGCGCCATGTTCAGCGGGAAGATGCCCACGAAACGGGACAGCCAGGGCAACTGCTTCATCGACCGGGACGGCAAGGTGTTCCGCTACATCCTCAACTTCCTGCGGACCTCGCACCTGGACCTGCCCGAGGACTTCCAGGAGCTGGGCCTGCTGCGGCGGGAGGCCGACTTCTACCAGGTGCAGCCGCTGATCGCCGCCCTGCAGGAGAAGGAGGTGGAGCTGTCCCGGGCCGAGAAGAACGCCATGCTCAACATCTCGCTCGACCGGCGGGTGCAGACGGTCCACTTCACGGTGCGCGAGGCCCCCCAGATCTACAGCCTCTCCTCCTCCAGCATGGAGGTCTTCAGCGCCAACATCTTCAGCACCTCCTGCCTCTTCCTCAAGCTCCTGGGCTCCAAGCTCTTCTACTGCTCCAACGGCCACCTCTCCTCCATCACCAGCCACCTGCAGGACCCCAACCACGTGACCCTGGACTGGGTGGCCAGCGTGGAGGGCCTGCCCGAAGAGGAGTACGCCAAGCAGAACCTCAAGAGGCTGTGGGTGGTGCCGGCCAACAAGCTGATCAACAGCTTCCAGGTCTTCGTGGAGGAGGTGCTGAAAATCGCCCTGAGCGACGGCTTCTGCGTCGATGCGTCCCACCCCCACGCTCTGGATTTTATGAACAACAAGATTATCCGGTTGATAAGGTACAGGTAAAAAGGACCCACGCCACTCTGGCGAGGGGGCAGTGGGCGGGGGCGGCCCACGAAGTCCATGACCGCGGACCCTAACACGCACTAATCACGGAGCCGGACTCGCCCCGCCCCCCTCGGCGGAATCCACGCGTCCTCTGAGCACACCACCCTGCT
>PVJH01041846.1:0-14698 GCA_004026705.1 Nesogale talazaci | reverse complement strand
CCCCCCCCCCCCCGCAAAATGATTTTTTTTTTTTTTTTAGTTTTTTGGGCATCACTGCTCTCCGGTGGTGGGAGTAGGAGGTCCAGCCCCACTGCTGGAATTGAACCTCCGTCCCAGTGGGCTGCAGTCCCGCGCACAACCACTACGCCACCGGGGCTCAGCCCCGATTTTTTTTAAATAATAATAAACCCACTTCTCCTTAAATTTAGCTATTTCTAAGGAAAATCGCATCGGTGCAAACAGTGGTGTGCGGCCCTCAGACCTGCCAGAGTGCACAGCAGACACGTGCAGTCCCTGCCCAGGCACGGCAGGGAGTCCTCGGAAGTGACCTGGGGCAGGGCACGCCCCACCGACCAAGAAGATGGGGCAAAGGTCACTGCCACTGGCCCTGGGGCAAACTGATGCCCGCTGCTAGGGAGTCCTGGAAGCTCCCACTCCCTGCGCCCTACTGGAACCATCCAGCGCCAGCCCAGACGCAAGCACTGTCAATCCGAGCTCGGGGAGGCAGCCTCAGGCAGAGAACTTGTTCTGCCCTCAGCCACCAGGTCAACCTTGAGTCTTTCCTCTGAGGTCATCGTTGCTGGGCGCCTCCAAGGCCATTCTGACTTGTGCCTCCCCCCCCCCCCCCCCCCAATGTGATAGAGTAGAACTACCTCAGGCCCAAAAGGACAAAGCGAGATCACCTGGTCTCAGCCCAGGAGCCCCGAGTCATTGCAAACCACCAGCCGCTGGGAGTGAGCCCTGCCCCAATGCCACCAGTGCTCCCTGAATCGAGCGGTTCCTGCGACCCTGAACCTATAGAGCAGAGTGGGACTGTCCCTGTGAGTTTCCCAGATGACCATTCCATGGGAGTGAAAAAGCCCGTTCAGAAAACACAGACAACTCTTTAGAAAGAAAGGAAAACAACCACAGCTGCTGAGCTTCTGGCATCTCCCTGTGACTTTGTTCATCGGCTCGTTCCGTTCCTCAGGGGACCCTTGGGGATGGCAGACGGGCCAGAGCTGTAGTGAGGAGCCGTGGAGCTCGCAGCCTCCCCTCTTAGCCAGGCAACAACTGGGTGGGGCACGGGCTGAGTGTGGTCAGAAGGCATTGTTCTGTTTCCTGCCTTTGCTAAGGGGCCAATCTTTGGGGTAACTATCAAGACGTGTTCATTTTCCACAAGACAAGTCCCCATTTCCCCAGAATAAGCTAAAATAATTAAACCAATGCAGCAACCCAAAAATTGACCAATGTAATGAATTTGTTGAATTCACAAGGCAGGGCAAAAACATTCACCGTGAGGCCAGAAGAACTAGAGGTGCCCCACCATTGCACAACCGTTGCTGACCATCCTGATCGAATGACATAGAAGGACCTTCATCGGAAAGGGGGGGGGGGCGGTGTACAACAGATAGCCTGGAGTCAAGCAGGTGGATGAACCTGGTGGTGGGATTCAGCCATTTGACACTGTTGGCAAAGCCCATTCCCTAACTTTTGTTGAGGTCGGCAAGCCGGTTGCTAAAATGGCACTGGTAATCCTGGTTCTCCATGACTTATTCTTTTTGAACATCATCTGCACAATAGCATATTCTAAGAGTCAGCATCATTCGTGTTCTTTCTGGCCATCGGTATGAAAAAATTTTTGGAATGAGGCTTGTAATATTTACTTATTCATTTCATAAACTCATCATACCTTCCGTGCAATACATTTTTATTCCTTTTGTGGTTACTTCAGCAAACAAATATAGAACAAAAGATAAAAAAGTGCCCACCTACCAGAGGGTGGCACACTTACTCATTTCAGCTTTGGGCTGTGCTCCCTAGACCCAAGAGGTATTATGAGTGCAGTTCCTGAGAGTGCTCAAGGAGCTAAAACTGGGGAGAACGGCAGAAGCAGAAAGGGGTCTTTCGAAGATGAACCTAATGCATTCAGAGAGGAGAAGTGTCTGTGTCGTCGTCTGGGTTGCTTGTCGCCTTTGAGTTGCTTCTGCCCTATCTTGACCTGGAGCATCACAGGAGGAAACGGCGCAGGGTCCCACGCCATCCTCACTGGGGTTCCTGCGCCTGAGACCCCTGTGTCATCCCTTTGCATTGAGGGTCTCCTTCTTTTTAGCTGCCCCTCCACTTTACCAAGTCTGCTGTCCTCCTCCTGGGACTGCTCTCTCCAAAGCATGTAGGCAGAAGCCTTGCCATCCTTGCCTTTAAGGCGCACTCTGGCTGCACTTCTTCAGATACAGCAATTCTCCTTCAGTCTTCCCTGTGCAATGTCCAACTTTTGCCAGGCATAGAATGCAATGGAGAATACCATACTTTAGGCCTCAATGTAATATCCTTCCTTTTCAGTACTCTTAACGCAGCAGTTCTCAACCTGTGGGCTGAGACCTCTTTGGGAGTCGAATGACCCTGTCACAGGGGTCCCCTAACACCATGGGAAAACACATTTCCAATGGTCTTAGGAACCTCTGTTTGTTTCCAGGTAGAGTCCAGCCACATGTAGATAAGCCCACCATCAAGTACCCTGTGTGAAGACTGTTACCCATGCTGCACCATGCATCAAGAGAAAAATTAGAAATAAATATTTTCACAATATCTACATATTTTGTGATTACTCACTATGCATTAATTATGCATTTGTAACAATGAAAATACATCCTGCATAGCAGATATTTATGATTCCTAACAGAAGCAAAATGACAGTTATGAAGTAACAATGAAAATAATGTGATGGTTGGGGGGCCCCATCACATGATGACTGCATGAAAGGGTTGGAGCATGAGGAAGGTTGAGAACCACTGCTCTAGAGAAGTCTTGTGCAGCAGCTTTACCAAACGCAGCACACCTTTTGGCCTCTTGGCTACGGCCTCTATGAGCATTGATAGTGCTCAAGCTAGTCAAAATCCTTGCCAACTTCAACTTACTCCCCCTACCCCCCCCCACCTTTTTTCTCTCATGATGTTACCTATTGGCCCCATTGTGAGGATTTGGGTCTTCTTTACTGTGCTGTCTGGGTAGACTAGACTACAGAAACAAATTCATAAGCATGCATATGTATATAAGGAAGAGGTTTATCTACAAGAAATGAAGCATTGAGAAAGCATCCCAACCCAGTGCAGTCCAACTCCTTAAGTCCGATATTAGCCCACATGCCTGATATCAGTCTGTAAAATCTTCAGATTCGTGAGGCACAGCCAATGACGCCAGGACAACCACAAGCCAGTGGGTGCAGAGTCTTGTGTATCCAGTGGTGGTAGAAGCATCTCAGCGCTGGCAGGGGTCTCCATTTTGGCTTCTCTGGCCCCAGAGGTCAGGTTCCATCAGGGTAAGCCCATGTGGCTTCTTGGCTCAGGATCTATCAGCATGCTGCCATGTTGTCTTGTCAGTAGAGCACCATCAAGGGACTGAATCTCTAGTCTCTCATCTCCACAGGGAAATATCGTGAGATTTCCCAGAATTCTCAGGGAAAGCCACGCCCACACAGAGGTCTCGTCTGCTATCTCCAGATTGACAGGCTGGACTCCACCCCTACCCTCCCAATCTTGAAACTGACACCACTGCCACATTGACATTGATTTGTAACGAATACTGAAGGAAGGCTGCAACCCTTCATCTTCATCAGCAGGTATTTCAAGTCTTCACTTTCAGCAAGCAAGATTATGCCATCTGCCTATTTCAGGTTGTTAATAAGCCTCCCTCTAACCCTGATACTACATCCAATGACTGTTACCTAATCGGCCTACCTCTAAAGGAATAGGATCCTATTCCAACATTGAAAAGATGGGTAAGGATAAGTCACACCACCTATGATACTGAGATAAAAGCAAAGAATATGACAGGGAGGACACCAATCAAGGAGCAATATGGAAATAAATAGCAGTTTGGGGGTTTCATCAGGCACTGTTTAATGTTTCTCATTCATATTGTAAACATCTTTCTTGTAATTGAATACCCTTTCCTTTACCTATTGTAGTGTTCTTATTTAAGTATTACCTGTAAGAAATAACAGGAACCCAGGTGGTGTAGTGGTTGCACGTTGAGCTGTGACCCACCTGGTCGGCAGTTCTAAACCACCAGGAGCTTGGTGGGAGAAAGACTGGGCTTTCTACTCCTGTAAAAAGTTACAGTCTATTGGCAGGGAAAAAAATTTTTTTTTTAATGTTAAGAGTAGGCTGAGCCTCCTACTCCCACCAACAGAGGGCAGTGATGCCTAAAAAAAAATGTTAACCGTCACTAAAAAAAAAAAAAAAATTTTAACAGTCTCAGAAACCCACAGGGGGTTGCTAATGAGTCAGCATTGACTCGATGGCAATAAGTTTGGGGTTTTTTTTTTGGGGGGGGGGGTTGTTGAGGGGAGGGACTTTGTATGCAATAATAAGCTACCTTTCAGTATATAATTTTTTATATTTAAAATGGTCTTTAGGGCAGTAACCAGTTACTAAATTATTTGAATCTGGATGAACCCCTTGAAATCACTGCCTGAGAAAAATGTTTGTCTTTTTTCTTTTCTTTTTCTTTTCTCTTAATAAGAGTTGTATTGACATCTCTTACACAATCCAGTATATCCATTCACACACAATTCTGTAGTTGAGTCTCATCTAGTGGAATAATGCCATCACCAGTGCTTTCAGCCCCCCCTTCCCGCCCTTCCCTGCCTCTCTCTCTCTTCCCATACCCTCAGGGAACCATCACTCCTGTTAGTATTTTTGCAGCGTTCTCTCTTGACTTTGTTGACTGAACAATCTAAATACACAAATGAATGTACGCAAATGTAATGTGATTGATGAGGTGAGACAAATAACAGCCTTAATAGTAAGGGGAGGAAAAAAAATCTTTTAAGTCTTAACCACAAAGATGCCTGCTATCAAATTTAAACCGTATAATCCAAAACACAAAACAAAACCCCAAACTTCCTGTCGTCAACCCCATTCTGACTCTGCACGACCCTGGGGGACAGAATAGAAGTGCTCCTTCGAGTGTCTGAGGCTATCCATGTACGGGAGCAGGAAGCCTCGTCCTTCTCCTGAGAAGCAGCCCCTGGCCCTGTGGCCAGCACCTCCCCCCAACCCAGTGTACACCAGGACTCCTTAAACCAGCGGCGAACAGGGCAACAGCCATCTCCACACTGCGCATCGCATGCCCCTAAGAACCATCACTATGGGAGCAATCACTACGGCAGCAACCTGGAAGGTCAGCTCGCAAGCTGAGGGGTGTCGGGCTGATGTCCCTGGGGAAGAGTGGCTTGGACAAAGGCCGGGTGGCCAGGGCTGGCCGGGCAGCGTGTGCGCCAGCTCTCGATGGAACGTGCTGAGATTGTTGAATTGGTTGAATTAGGTGGTGTGTCACCTTTACAGCAGCAAAAAGGACACAATTATAAATTCTTAAAAAATGTGTAGCAAAAGAAAGCAAAAAACTTCCAGAGAGATGGTGCAGTGTGCTTTGTTGTGTTCTTAAGAAAGAGTTCTTTTTTTTTTTTTTTTTTGGAGGGGGGGGGAGGTGAGGTAGTGGGCATCACTGCTCTCTGGTGGTGGGAGTAGAAGGCCCAGCCCCACTGCTGGAACTGAACCTCCGTCCCAGTGGGCCGCAGTCCCGCGCACAACCACTACGCCACTACGCCACCGGGGCTCAGCCCAAGAGAGAGTTCTTAATCTAAACTCTTGGTGCAGGAAGTTTGCCCATTGCCATGAAGGATTCTTGATAAAATGAAACAAAAAGACTCAGTGCCATTGACTCAATGCAACTCATAGTGATTCTTGAGGACAGGGTAGAACTGCCTGTGGGTTTCTGAGCTTGTAGCTCTTGTCAGGAGTTGAAGGTCCCCTCTGGCGCCTGTGAGATGGCTGGTGGTTTTGAACTGCTGACCTTGTGGCTCTCAACCTGTGTTGAGCACAGCTGATGTGGAAGTACTTGTGGCGACGCACTAGAGTCCTCAGAGTGAGCAAAATCACTCTAACACAAGGAGAGCCTGCAGCCAGTGATGGGCTGGCAGGGTTTCATCGGGGTTTTGCTTCCATGGGTAGCATAGACCTTCTACTTTATGGACATGGAATCACTCCCAGTCACCTGCCCTCAAAATTAAAAAGACAAACTCACTGCCATCGAGTCAGCCCTCTAGGAAGGGCAGTGCTGTCCTGTCGGCTTCTGGGACGGGACTCTTGATGGGAATAGAAAGGCCCGTCCTTCTCCCATAGAACAACTGAGGGATTTCACCTGCTGATCTCACGGTAGCCACCCATACATAGCCCCCAGGCCCCAAGGGCTGCTTGAGCTTCTGCCCGTGAATGAATGCTTACTGGTGAAAGGACCTGGCCGGAGAAGAGTCTTTATGGGTCTGGAGCAGGAGAACTCTCTGAAGTACCAGTCTGTGCTTAGTTCACTGTGTGCTTGTTTGAGTCCAGGTAGACTAGAGATACAAACTCATAGACATGCATATGGATATAAGGGAAAGGTTTATATACAAGAGGAATGCAACACTGAGAAAGCATCCCAGCCCAGTTTAGTTCAAAGTCATAAGTCCGATATTAGCCCCTATGCCCGATATCAGTCTATAAACTCTCCCTCTGACTCACGAAGTCACAGGTCAGTGGGTGCAGAATCCCGGCACTGGCAGGGGTCTCCCCATGGCTCCTCACTTCCAAGGCCCAGGGTTCATCAACAGCATCCAGTGGTGGTACAGGCAACTCAGTGCTGGCAGGGCTCTCCACGTAGCTTCTCCAGCTTCAGAAGTCTGGTTCTATCAGGGTAGGGCCATGTGGCTTCTCCAGCTCCTTCAGCTTCTCAGACACTGCCATCTTGTCTGTAATTCATTGTCTCTGAGACTAACTCCCAACAACTGGGAGATAGCTTCTCATCTCCATGAGGGAAATATCGCGAGATTTCCCAGAAGTCTCAGGAGAAAGCCATGCCCACATAGAGGTCTCATTGGCTACTCAATGGCTATCTCCAGATTAACAGGCTAGACTCCACCCCTACATCTCAATCATGAAATTAACGTAAGCACATGACCGCCACACAACCCAGCTCGTAGCTGTTACTCCCCCAGGGCTCCCTTAGGATGACTGATGGGGCCTCCTAAGGGTAGGTGGAACTGGTTTCAGACGCCAGCTTCTATGCTCACCAAGTAATCTTGGGCAATTGAATATCTACAAACTCCACTTTCCTCCCCTAGGAAACAGAAGTAACACCACCACCGCCTAGGGCTGCAATGAGGCGCAGTCCAGGTAAGCAAGCCCTCCGGGGCCGGGCACAGAGTGGGCGCTCGGTGAACAGCCTCTGGCTTCTTTCTCTTCTGGATCAAGGTGGGTGAGACTCACTTGGGTATAGGTGACTCCCCTCTGGACGGTAACGAGCATGAAATTGGATAACGAAGGGAAGAAATCAGAAATCAAGCTCAGTCAGCTGAAGAGGCTATAGAGAAACTTGAGACTTGGACGTGTGACTTTGGTTGGCGGGCGAATAAAAAGATGTGTTGGAGTCCCAGAAATGGAGAATGTAGCCTTCTTGATTCACTGATACCTGGGGGGCAGAGAGAATGATGTCCGGTCTCTGCGATGGCCTTTGTTAATAAAGTCATTCACTACGTAGCCTTAAATGGCATCACCCTTTATGATTGAAAAGACAGGAGACCACCTGTAGGTACTGGGGAAGGGGCAAGAGGTCCAAGAAAGATGGACTTAACGGCCCTTGCGCAGGCGCAGGCGCAAAGCCGGGTCTTGTAGCTGGGCCATCGCCTTTGATGGCCGTGACCACAGCGGCATCTAGTGGGGACCAACCTAGTTGCAACGATTACCTGACCCAAGCCCGGGTGCTTTCCAAATACCTCCTGTGCCCGTGGAAGGTGGACCCAGAATAAGGAAGCGCAAGGAAGAAAGGGCGCGTTGGAACTGTGGGGCCAGAGGCGCGTGGACAGTCCGCGGACTGCCAGAAGAACAGACACGTGGGTCTCGGAGGAGGTGCTGGCGGGCTGCCCCTAGAAGCCTTTGTCCCACGTGCTTCGGACACGTTGTCAGGAGAGGCCAATCTCCAGAGACGGACATCCGTGCCCCTGGGTAAAGTCGCGGGGGAGCCACGGAGAGGCGGGCCCTCGACAAGATGGTGCGATGCCGTGGCTGCGACAGGATGAAGACGGCCGGCTCCAGGACACCTCACAACAGTCACTCTCTTGCAGGCACAGCCGAGAAGGCCCTTCGCGGAACGGCAGCTGCAAGGCACACCTCACCGCTCGGAGGGGTTCCAGGTGGCTGCAATAAAGCGGGTGCTGCGGATGCTTTGGGGCTTCCCCTTGCATGTAAGCAGTACGTTTACGCTCTGCCGGAGGCCACTGTGGGGGAGGAAAAGAAGTGACTTACCAGGAGGTGCCACCGAGACTCCAGGTGCACCCATGCGGCTGGCAGAAGATGGTCCTGCCGGATCGGCGCGCGAGAGCCGGGGCGGTGTGGTCGTGAAGCACCCGGCCGCCGTGGGAAAGGCCGGCGCTTCGAAACCAGCGGCAGCTCCTCGGGCTTTCTCCCTCTAGACGGATACAGCCTCGGAAAGCCACACGGGGCGTTCTGGCTTGTCCCCGAGGGTCTCGGAGGGCCGGCATCCCTCGACGGCAGTGAGTCGCACTGCTCAGGACAGGAGTGCCACAAGCCTGGCGTGTGGACAGAACCGCTTCTTCATTGCGCACTCAGACGAGCGGCACCGTCATTCAGAAAGTCGCAGGACATGCCCGGGATTTTCTGGCTCCGTAGACAGTTGCAGGGGACTGAGTCCTTGCTGAAGACCTTTGCTAGGCCTGCAGAAACCCCTGGGACTGCCAAGCGCCGGCAGCACGGTGGCCTGTTTGCAGCCGTTTGCCAAACAATTATAGAGGTGCACAGAGGCTCCCCATGAGGCTTAGCTGTGCTTCTTCCAAGACGGGTGTGTTTGTTCCCTCAGCGGCCCTCGGTGCTTTCGCTGTCCTCTGCTCGCAACAAGGTTCAGGTGTAGCCCTTCATCGGCCCTCCTCGTTCGATTTCCAACTTTCCCATGCAGGTGAGGTGATTGAAAGTCAATGAGGGGCATTCAGAGTGGGGACCCAAAGCCCATCTGTGGGCAACTGGACATTCCCTCACAGAAGGCCCAGGGAGGGGACGAGGCAGTCAGGGTGCAGTGTAGCAATGATGAAACATACAATGTTCCTCTAGTTCTTGAATGCTTCCCCACCACCACCACCACCCCACCCCATGATTCCAGTTCTACCTTACAAATCCGGCTGGACCGGAGGATGTGCACTGGTACAGATAGGAACTGGAAATGCAGGGAATACAGGGCAGAAGACGCCCTGAGGGCCGGTGGTAAGAGGGGCAATCATGGGAGGGTGGAGGGAAGGTGGGGTAGAAAGGGGAATAGATCACAAGGATCTACATAGGGCCTCCTCCCTGCGGGGCAGACAGCAGGGAAGTGGGTGAGGGGAGACGTCAGATGATGCAAGACATGACAAAATAATAATTTTTAAATTATCAGGGGTTCCTGGGGGAGGAGGTAGTGGGAAGGAAGGGGAAAAATGAGCGTATACCAGGGGCTCAAGTGGAAAGCAAGTGCTTTGAGAATGATGAGAGAAACAAATGTAGAAATGTGCTTGACACAATGGATGTATGTGTGGATTATGAAGAGAGTTGTACGAGCCCCCAATAAAATGATTATTAAAAAGGAAAAAAAAAAGGCCATGCATAGTCCACTTGAGTTCTCAAGTCCTCACCCTTGCATTTTAACCCTTTCAGGGGGTCTTGGGTCACAGATTTTGACCTTGGGACCACTGCTTCCATGTGCATCGATTGTGGATTCAAGCAAGATGAAATCCTTGACAACTCAGTCTCTCTCTTTTTTTAATGTGTGAACTTGTATGTCACTGAAAAATTCAAGTCCAGTTCCATCTTACTTTTCAGCCACTTGGGCCAATATTTAGGTACAAGGGATGAGGAATCTAGAGGGATTTTTATTTGTTTGTTTTGAAAGAAGTACAATTACATATATAGTTACATAGCCCATCTCACTCCCCTCCCCTTCCATATGTGTGGTTCTCTTTTTCTGCACCCCCTCCAACCACTTCCTTCCTCCTCAGTATCCATCTCTGCCCTTGCCCCGCTCCTGCCCCCATCTCTGGCCTCTTCATAGCCATCAGTGTTATTTTTTGGTAAAGACCATGTTTCTTTTTCATAGTTTTTCCTTATAATCATGGGTTATTAAATATTTATCTTTGTAAGACTGATTGCCACCTGAATGTAATGTTCTCTAATCTTGTCCACGTCTTCTATTGTTTAAGAGTTGTCCTTTTCAGACAGAGGAAAGACCTAGGAGGCAAAGGGCATTTATAGAGGTCCACATCCAGGCAAGTATGTATGTAAATATATTTATATATGACAATGAGAAAATAGATCTCCATGCATATATTTATAGGTTTAGTAATAAGGTAGCAGATGACATTGGGCCTCCACTCAAGTACTCTCAATGCAAGAACACTTGATTCTATTAAACTAGCATTCCATGATGCTCATCTTCCCAATACGATTGCCAAAGACAAAACAGATACATAAGCAAATGTGGTGAAGAAAGCTGATGGTGCCCAGCTATCAAAAGATATAGTGGTATCAGGGGTTTGAAAGGCTTGAAGATAAACAAGCATCCACACACAACACAACACAACAAAGCCCAGAGGGAAAGAGCACACCAGCCTGTGTAATCACAAGGCATTGATGGGATCCAGTATCAGGCATCAAAGAACAAAAAAATCATATCATATCATTGTGAATGAGGAGGAGTGCAGAGTGGGGACCTAAAACCTATCTGTATGCAACTAGACGTTCCCTTACAGAAGAGTCTCAGGAGATGAGCCTGTCAGGATGCAGTGTTGCAACGGTGAAACACTTAACTTTCCTCTAGTTCTCTAATGTTCCCCCCACCCCCCCCCCCGCCCACACTATCATGATCCCAATTCTGTCCAACAAATCTAGCTGGTACAGATAGAAACTGGAAACACAGGGAATCTAGGACAGATGAACTCCTCAGAACCAGTGGTGAGAGTGGTGATACCGAGATGGTGGAGGGAAGGTGGGGTAGAAAGGAACTGATCACAAGAATCTACATATACCCCCTCCCTGGGGGACAGACAACAGAAAAGTGGGTAAAGGGAGACACTGGTCAATGTAAGACATCACAAAATAATTTATAAATTATCAAGGGTTTGTGAGGAAGGGGTTGGGAGAGAGGGGGGGTGGAAATGAAGAGCTGATACCCTGGGCTCAAGTAGAAAGAAAATGTTTTGAGAATGCTGATGGCAACAAATGTACAAATGTGCTTGACACAATGGATGTATGGATGGATTGTGATAAGAGTTGTACAAGACCCCAATAAAATGATTTTTTTAAAAGAGCTGTCCTTTTATTGATGTATAATATTCCATTGTATCAGTGCACCAGATTGTTCATGCATTACTCTATCATCTGGGTTTGGGGTTGTTTCTATACGTTTGCCATTATGGACAGTGCTTCAGGAAACATAGGTGTGTATATGTCTGTTTGTGTTGTAGTCTTCATTTCTTTAGGGTATGTACCCAGGGAAGAAATGGCTGGATCATATTTGCATTTGTTTAGAGAAGTGCCATGTTGATTTCCATTGTAGTTGTACAATGCTACAGTCCCACCAGCAGTGCAAAAGATCTGTCCACACCCTCTCCAGAATGTCTCATTGGATTTTGTTGATGCCTGATACCTGATCCCATCGACACCTCATGATCACATTGTCTTATATACAATTTTAGGAATTTACCATTTTTAATTTATCTGTTATTCTGTTGATGGCCTTGTGAGTTGCTCCCTACTTAGGGGTAACATGAACATTTTTACACATTTTTTTTTTACATATGAGGTGGAGGTCAAATACTTTTCATTTCTCATAGGAGTGAAACTAATTGGGTCATAAAAGAAAGAAAGAAACTACTGGGTCATAGGGTTCTAAATTCCTATAAGAAACCACCAAACATTTCCCCCAAGTAGTTGTACCATTTTAGATTCCCACCAGCTAGATACATATAAGATATCTAATTGACCAACATCTTTGTCAACATTTGATATTGTTGGTCTTTTAATTTTAGCCATTCTAGAGAGAGTAAAGTTACTATGACTCTGATTTGTATTTTCCTGATAATTAATGATATTGAGCATCTTTTCATATGACTGCCAGCCATTTTTATATCTTCTTCTGTAAGATGTCAGTTCAAATATTTTGCCCATTGTTATTAAGGTTTTTATCCTTTTATTACTTATTTTCAGAAATCTCTCATAAATTCTACATCAATCATATTTATTCAAAAAATGTCCATGTGAGGTGCTATCTCATTATTGTTTTGTCTTTTTCTGATTGCCAATGAACTTGAATGTTTCTTTAGATGGTTTTTGGCCACCTGGATGTCATCTTTGGTAAATTGTCTATATCGTGTCTTGTGCCCATTTTCTTTTTTTGTTTTTTTTTTTTGGCATCACTGTCCTTTGATGGTGAGAGTAGGAGGCCCAGCCTTGCTGCTGGATTTGAACCTCCAACCCAGTGGGCTGCAGTCCCGTGCACAACCACTACGCCACTGGGGCTCAGTCCCTTGTGCCCAATTTTGATTGAGGTGTTTTTCTGCAGACTTTAGCGATCAGTCTTTAATATATAAGCATCCAACTGATTTCTAAAAGCTGATATAATAGTCTGCTATGCTGTCAAAATTTTTAATTCATTTGAGCAATGTTTGAATGGAATCTTGGGGGGTTCTATAGATAAGATTATATGATGACTTACGCCTTGCAGAGAGGCAGGCAGCATCCGATTCACCTGTTTGGACACACCCCAGGCTGCGTGGCCTCCAGACCGAGCCCAACAAGTCCTGGTGACAGGGGAACAAAGGACTGAGGACAGACGCTGAGCAATCACAGCCCCCTGAGACCCCACCCACAGGGCGGCCCTCGCACTGGTGAAGCGATGTCTGTGAAAGGCTGACTTCCTTTAAATGTGTGGGTCCTTTTAAAAAGTGGTTACTGAAGGGCTGAGCCCCAGTGGCGTAGTGGTTGTGCACGGGACTGCGGCCCACTGGGACGGAGGTTCAATTCCAGCAGTGGGGCTGGGCCTCCTACTCCCACCACCAGAGAGCAGTGATGCCCCCTCTCCCCCCCCCAAAAAAAAAAGGTGGTTACTGAGAGGAAATTCAACAACTTTTCAAATAAATTCCAGTGAAGGTTTGGATCCCAAAAGAAAAATTTTTGTAAGATTATATGGCCTGTGAATAAAGAGAGCTCAATCTTTTCTCCACTTGTCATGACCCAACCTCTGGGTCCCGGGGTGAGGGTTTTGATTTTCTTTACTGAAAACCCACCCTGGAGACTGCAGCCCTCGAGCTTCATCAGCAAGCCCTTCCGGGCCCCCTCGCTGCCAGCAGGCAGGGCCATGTCATCTGCATGCTACAGGTTGCTAGTAAGCCTTCCTCCCTTCCTGATGCCATCGTCTTCTTCACCTCATCCAGCTTCTCCCATGACCTCTCTGCACACGGACTGAGGGAGTGTGGGGAGAGGACACTCTCCCGACCATACCTTGCCTGGTTCCGAGCCCCTTGTTCTGTTTACACAGCTGCCTTCTGACCCATGTGCAGATCCTGCATGAGCACCTTGGGGGTTCTGGAACCTCCATCACATTTGGATGGTCTTGTTGCATGCAGGCTTCTGATTTTGCAGCACTAGGTCTCCTCACTCAGACTTTATAAGCTTCCTGGCTTTGCTTCTCTGGAGAAGTCAGACGACAGCAGCAGAAGAGGAGAAGCCCATTAGAGAACCATCATGAAGGAAGGCTTGTGGGTAGAGGTGAAATGGAAGGTTCCCCATGGCCCGCATGAAGGGAAGGAGGTTCAAGTGGCTGGGGCTTCGTCTGAGAGGCTTCTCCAGGGGCAGCGAGTATCTGAGACTTTCCGTTCAGCTTGTACAGAACATCCCAGCAGAGCCCGAGTCAAGTCCTGGTCACGGTCACCCACGGAACGGAGCAGAACTATTCCGTAAGGCACTGCTTCTCCACCTTCCTCATGCCACGACCCTTTTATACAGCTCCTCATGGGGTGGGAGCCCCCCACCATAACATTATTGTCAGCGCTACTTCGTAACTTTTCATTTTGCTACTGTTATGAATTGTCATGTAGATTTCTGATACGCAGGAGTATTTTCATTGTTACAAGTTGAACGTCATGAAAGCATAGTGATTCATCACTATATTGTGAAATATTTCTAATGGAAATCAATGAAGTTTTGTCTTGAGGCGTGTTATAGCATGGGTAACAGTGTCCACATGGGGGACTCACCTGTAGGCCTATCTGCATGTGGGAGGACCCACCTGGAGACAGACAGAGGAGCGGTGTCTCAGTTCCTAAGACCATGGGAAATAGGTGTTTTCCGATACTCTTAAGCGACCCCTGTGAAAGGGTCATTTGACCCTCCAAAGGTTGAAAACCCACTGCCATAATGTCTTTGAGGCTGAGAGTTTTGTGGGAAGGGTCACCCCAGAGTCAGCCCTACCGAGTGAGCCGAGTGCTGGCCTGTGCTGCCGGCAGGGCTGCCAGACCTCAGACAGGCAGTAGGGGACAAGGGCTGGGTGTGCAAGTCTTGGCTGGAAGTAAGCTTGAGGGCCATTAGCCTTAGGAAGCAGCTCTACAGGAAGCAGATGGTATTGGTGGTGTTGGAAGGCAAGG
>PVJH01041845.1:0-14729 GCA_004026705.1 Nesogale talazaci | reverse complement strand
TCTCTTCCCAGAGGACAGGGCTGAAGATACGGCCTGGGAAGAGTGGCAGGTCTTCTCAGATCACTTGGGAGAGAGAAACATACTCTGACCCACCAAGCTTCAAGGACTACATTCCCACTCCAGAAGGCCCCACCACAAGACACCTCTGACCCACAGCACTACAGGGGGGCAGCACTGGAGACACAGTGTGGGGATTGTGCCCAGCCTCACACTAAACCCATACCAGGGTGTAACATGAAGGGAGCACAACAGAGCATCAAGGGGAGCAAAGCAACAATGTCCCTGGGAATTCTGAAACTAGACTTTGGACTGGGGGGTCTTGGTCAGGGGGGAGTGAAGGGTGCGGAGGGGTGAGGATGGGGACAAGGCTTGGCACTGCATCAGACCCAATCAGAAAACATTCATAAGGGTCAGCAGACAGACTTGGAACTATTCCTCGACTTTTCTTTTTTCTTTGCTTCATGTCTATCTATATAAGATAGGCAGGATAACCAATCCCGAGGGAACTTCCAGTTCCAGGGGCACAGGGGAGAGGAGGTGAGGGAAAGAGAAGGATTAGCCAATAAACCCAGGAACCGGGGAACAACAGAAGATTCCAAACCAATGGCGATGACGACGACATAGAATGCTTGGTGGGCTTTGATCAAGTGCAATGTAGCCACTGAGAGGTCAAACATGATAGTGGGACAGACGGAAAATAAAAGGAAATAGAGGAAAGAACTAAGAGGCAAAAGACATTTATAGACTTATAAACATAGGCATGTGCATATATAAACATATCAATATATAATGATAGATTTAGGGCCATGCACATATATTTATGTAAAGTTTTCAGGTAACAGACAGACATTGGCCTCTACTCAGGTCCTCCCCTTTTCTAATAACCTGGCATTCTGGGATGCTCACCTTTCTGACACGATCACTGAAGACAACATGGGTATATTAGCTAATGTGTTGAAGAAAGTCGATGGTGGCCGGTTATTATAAGATATACCTCGGCTGAGCCTGGTGGCGTAGTGGTTGTGCGAGACTGCAGCTCACGGGGTTGGCAGTTCAAATCCAGCAGCAGCTCTCCAGCAGCAAGGCTGGGTTTCCTACTCTCACCAGGGCAGTGATGGCACAAAAAAAAAAAAAGATATACCTCCTGGGGTTTGGGGATTTGGGTTTTGTTTTACTTTGAAACAAGTGTCGGGGGTCTTAAAGGCTTGAAGTTAAACAAGTGGCCATCTATTAAGGAGACAACAAAGTCCACATGGAAGAAGCACAACAGTCTGTGTGATCACAAGATGTTGGTGAGATCACATATCAGGCATCAGAAGACCCAAAACAACCAACCATTTTGGTGTGAATGAGAGGAATCAGAAGGAAGACTGAAAGCCCATCTGTAAGCAATTGGACATCCCTCACAGAAAAGTTACCAGGCCCAGCCCGGGTGCAGTACAGCACCAACGAAACACACAACATTCCCCTAGTTCCTTAATGCATCACCCTTCTACTCCCACTACCATGACCCCAGTTCTAGCTTACAAACCTGGCTAGACCAGAGCATATATACTGACTGGTACAGTTATGAGCGCTCAACACACAGAATCTAGGACAGATAAACCCTCAGGGCCAATAATGGAAATAGTGAAACCATGAGGATAGAGGGAAGGTCGGGGAGAAAGGGGAATCAGATTGCAATGATTGATGTACACAATCCCCTCTCTGGGGTGTGAACAATAGAAATGTGGGTAAAGGAAGATAGCAGATGGTATAAAACTTGAAAACAAAAATAACTTATAAATTATCAATGGTTCAACCAGGAAGGAGGGTAGGGGAAGATGGAGGTAGAGGGTAGGAACTGATACCAAGGGCTCAAGCAGAAAGAAAATGTTTTGGAAATGACAACATATTTACATGTGATTGTTACAATTGATGTATGGATTGTTATACGAGCTATAAGAGGCCCAATAAAATGACTTATGAGGGCTGAGCCCTGGTGGCGGAAGTGGTTGAGTGCGGGACTGCAGCCCGCCGGCTTGGCGGGTTCAAATCCAGCGGCGGCTCTCAGGAGCGGCCCTGGGTAGTACCCACGACCACCAGAGGCAGTGATGCCCACAAAAAAGCAAAAATTAAATAAAATAAAATGACTTATGAAAATAAAAAGGTTTTTAAATAAAAAGTAAATCAAGTGGCCAGCACCAGCCACATGCACCCTCAACTAGGTGCATGAATAATAATCAGAGACCATCAGAGACCTGCATCCACACTCACATTCTCTGTGACACGCACAGCTCATTGAGATAACAGAGTCCGGGGCTCAGCCCTAATTCATTGTTTTAAAAAGAACACATGATTCTGAATTTTTGTTCATTAACCTGTTTCATGATGAACTGAGAATGAATTTCATTTGGGAAAGTACCTGTTCACATGAGTAGCTGGACCCAAAAGCTGATAGTAAAGCGAAACCAACTTTCTTGATTGAAGAAAACATGGAAGGAAGTGATGCCCAACATGCAGCTTTCATGCTTAAGTGATTTTCATCAGTGGCTTCAAGTTGTCTTCTTAAAGCCTTGAATTTGTCTGTCCATATTGCTGAGTTTTTGAAGCCTATTAACTCCATATCCAGATTTTCAATTTCAAGGAAATTGAAATATTGCAGGTCCAACACACTGCCCTCCATTTCATCAGGTTTTATTATAAAACTGAACATAGGGCCATGGGCTTTAAAGTTATGAAATTAGGTTTCAAATTTGGTTTGAATGGTATCTATGAAAGTTTTAAGTATATCTACTTCTGCATTTGTAAGTTCTTTATGAGTTTTTTTAAGGGTTTTTTTTTTGGGGGGGGGGGGAATCACTACCCTCTGGTGGTAGTGGGAGCTACCCAGTCTTGCTGTTGCTGGATTTGAAGCGCCAAGCCAGTGGGCTGAAGTCCCACACTCAACCACTACGCCACCAGGGCTCAGCGCCTCTTTATGAGTTTTTACTAAAGGAAAATATTTGAATGTTTGCTTCACTAAGTCATCCTGGAATAGAACTATCTTACAACAAAACTTTTTGATTCTTCATAAAGTTTGAGGAAAAATTTAAATCATTGAAATGATTACTAATATCTGCTAAGAATTTTAATTTATGAAGTCAATTTTTATCTTTGACCTGAGGAAAATTTTCACCAATTTCACTCATAAGTATTTCAATTGCGTCAATGCATTCCACAAAGTGATTTAGAGCCTTTACTCTACTTAACCAGTGAACTTCAGTGTGCATTAATAAATCACAATATTCACAATTTCTTCTAAGTATTTAAGCTTTCTGTGATTCAAGGCAGAACGAGCTATAATTGTGTTCATAATTTTTGGGGTTTTTTTGTGGGCATCACTGCCCTCTGGTGGGAATAGGAGGCCCAGCCTTGCTCCTAGACACCTGCTGCTGGATTTGAACTGCCAACCCAGGGGGCCGCAGTCCCGCACACAAACCAGTACAGCCACCGGGGCTCAGCCCGTGTTAGTAATTTTAATCACTGCGTTCATCACTTCATTTAACTGTTTCAAGGAGGTTTATGCACATAAATTTTCTTCATAAATTATACAGTGGAATGAAAGTAGTGGTCTTCCAAGTTCTTTCTGCAATAGGCTTACAAAGCCAGTATGTGTTCCTGACATTGCTTTGAACCGCCAAGTTGTGACAGAAAATAATTTTTTTTCCAAATCAAAAACATTTCCATTTTCTAATTTAATGAATCGGTGAACTTTCTTTAAAATGCCAATACCTTTCGTGGTACCTAATATTGGTGAAAGTACACACAATTCTTCATGAATGGCTAGAGGATCAAGAGTCCTTAACGAGCAACTATGGCCAGCCTCGCAACGTTATCCTGTCAGTACGCTCATCCACAGACAAGGCCAACGAGATCCGTCATGCAAGTCACACCGCACACACTGCTTTTCAATTGTTCTCATCTCGAAGAAGACAGCCACAGACGGCTGTTTCCCCAAATCGAAAGCACCAGGGGGCAGTGATCACCCTCGACCACCCACCGGCCATCCCCAAGAATCCAAAGCACCCACTTTACTTGGTTGGCAGTTAGGAATTGTCTACTGGGTCACTAAAATGTTCCCAGTGGGTGACCCACGGGTCTTAGGCTGCCGACCACTGAACTAGGTGGTGCCACCAGTCTGCCATAGTACCGGCTGCTCTGAGGGGGTGAACAATTCGTGAGGAATCCAGCGTAAAGACGGGGTGACTGGAGGGATGCAGACTGCAGGGTCCCACCGCCGAGACCATGGCCCGGGGTCGCCTTTTGTGTCGGGCAGTGAACTCACCCCGGGCTCCGCTGTCAGCCGAGTAGACAAGCCTCTAGCACTGGGGAGGGTCGCCCACAGGAGAGAAAAGGGCCAAATGACTGATGGCCACTCACAAGTCATCCCCCAGAGTACTTAAACGACGGCGGCCCCCTTCTCTCCTAGGTCCCCTAGTCCTTCCCAAACACCAGCCGGGGAAGTGGGGACGGGAGCGGGGTCCGTCTAGAGCAGGAGGGATGGGGGGTGGCCGAGAGGGGGGGTGAGGGCAGTGCAAGTTACATACCACACACACACACACACACACACACACACACACCCTGCAAGTTAGTGTCTAACTGGTGCCACTGCTCCGGGAACAGTTCCTACACACACACACACACACACACACACACACACACACACACACACCCCTACCTTTTTATCTAAGTTGTAAAGGGACAAAACCACAAGCTGTGATTTCCGAGACAGTCCGAAGGGGCCTTGGGGCATTCTTCCGCCGCCCAGAAGGACCTCCCGTGCCCGTGTCCTTCCTTCCCCTCCCCGGCGGGGCAGGTCCCGGCCACCAACCTCCCCGCCCCGCGCCCCGCGCCCCGCGCCCCGCGCCCCGGCGGCCCCCGTCCCTCCCCGCCGCCGCGCATCTCCCCGGCCCGCTCGCTCGCTGGCGGCGGCGGCGGCGGGGAGGTGCCCGCACCGCCAAAGGTCTCCGCGCGGACCTCGGGCGCCGGGGAGCGGGGCGGGGTCCCAAGGCCCCGCGGCCGGGGGGCGAGCGCGCCTGCGCCCGAGCGCGGCCCGCCGGGGGCCCACGTACCTGGGGACCGCGGAGCCCGGCTCGGTCGCCTTCGGACGGTCTGGGGCCGGCCCGGGTCCGCGCTGGGGGGCAGGGCCTCGCGGAGGGGTGCCTCCCCCCGTGTCCCGCCCCCCCCCCACCGGCCTGGAAAGCCCCGCGCCGCCCGAGCGCCCGGCGGGCGGGGGGACGGGGGGGAGGCGGTGGCCCCGGGCGGGCCGGAGGAAGAGGCGCGGGACCCCAGCCCCCAGCGCGCGGGCCCGGTTCCTTCCTTCCCCTGCCCAGGGCGGGCCCGGGACACCACCCTCCCCGGCCCCCGCCTCGCCCACCGCCGCGAGGGCTAGCCCACGCCTTTCGCAAGCTCCTCCACTTCTGTACCCGACGGCCACTCGCTGTGGTCTTTCGGCGTCGACGATCTCGAAGGGTGTCTAATGTTCGCTTCGTGTATAATGATTTCCCAAAGAAATCGTAGGACTCACCAGGCTAGTTTCTATGCCAGACTTTTGTTCTTGAGCCACCTTACGGGGAGCTTGTACGGCTCTTACCACGATCCTTACGTGCATCCATGTGTCAAGTACATTGTTGTCATCATCATGCCCAGAACATTTGCTTTCGTTTTGTTTTTGTTTTGTTTGGGGGCGGGGGGGGGGCGCGTCACTGCCTCTGGTGGTCGTGGGCGCTACCCAGCGCTGCTCCTGAGAGCCAAGCAGCCGCTGGATTGGACCCGCCCAGGCCGCAGGCCGCAGTCCCGCACTCAACCACTTACGCCACCCGGGCTCAGCCCCAGCATGTGCTTCCTACTTCAGTCTATGCCAGACTTTCTAACGGGAAATACACACGTAATGTTGTTCGCGTTATGGAAACTATCTTGTGCAAGGGCTCTGTCCGAGGAAATGATCGAACACAAACGTGCTGGCGTTCATGGCTGGGAGGCTCTAGGAACTGAGGGGTACAAAGGGAAAATCGACCACAAAGATCTGCACAAAAAACCCCTCTCTGGGGGACAGACAACAGAAAGGTGGGTGAAGGGAGACATCGGACAATGTAAGACATGACAAAATAATAATAATTTATAAATTATCAAGGGTTCATGAAGGGAGGGTGCAGGGAGGGAGGAGAAAAATGAGGAACTGATAAAATTTCAAGTAGCAAATGTTTTGAGAATGATGATGACAGCAAATGTACAAAGTGCTTGACACAATGGATGGATGGATGGATGGATTGTGTTAAGAGTCGACCAGCCCCCAGTAAAACGATTTTAAAAAGAAGAAAGACTAAGTAAGGAGGAAAACAACAGCACTGTAGGGGGCACCTTGGTAGTTGGATATAAATGAGCCTGGCCAAGCTCCTTAAAATAGTTCAGCTTTGCCTTACCTATCTTTGTTCTCTAGAGAGGGGTGCTCACTAATAAGAAAGTTCCCGAAGAACAATGGGAACTATGGTTGACAGTAATTGTCAGGGGTTCGCTTGTTTCACCAGACGGTGGTGGGTCTTGAGGCCTGCCAGTTTTCTGAGGCATTGCGTGCACCCACTCCTGGTGAAGCTCTAAAGCAACCATGAAACCCACCAGCTCAAACCCACCAGTCACGTCACGGGAGAAAGATGAGATTGCCTGGTCCCATAAAGATTTACAAGCCTGGAAACCCTCCCCAGAGTCACCGTGGGTGGGAATCTAAATAGTGGTAGTGCGTTTCTAGCGGTATTTTCAGATCTGCATTTCCTTCTCGCCTCGGTCACCCCCTGGCTCTCCAAGTAAGCATTTTGGCAGCCAGACAGTCTTGGCTTTCTTCGTTGCCACAGAACCTCGTTTGTCTGGGTCGTGAAGATGTATTAAGGATGATGTGTCGGTGTTGGTGTTGGTCAGTTCCGATCCCCAGCTGCCCTGTGCACAACAGAAGGAAGCACTGCCCGCTCCAGGCCGGTCCTCACCATCCTTCCCAGGTCGCTGCCTCTCCACTTTACCAAGCCTGATAGCCTTCTCCAGGGACTAAACTCTCCTGACAACATGTCCAAAAAGCGTGCAAGATGCAGTCTTTCCATCCTTGCCTTTAAAGTAAAGTGACCAGATTTTAAGTGGGACACCATTGACGGGGGAGGGGGTGTTGAGGGAATTGGGGGGTGTTCTTGATTTAAAATTGGGTCTTTTTGAAACAACAAAAATTTTCATAGAACACAAAAATAGTATTGTAATGTATTTATTTTAATTTTAAAACGCCGCGGGACGCAGACAAATTGTTAAAAAGTGGGACATCTGGTCACCTTACTTTAAGGAGCACTCTGGCCATACTTCTTCCAAGACAGATCAGATTACCCTTGTAACAGCAGTGAATAGTCTTCTCCAGCACCCCAATTCAAACGTATCTATTCTTCTATGCTCATCCCCATTCACTGTCCAACTTTGACATGCATATGAGGCCATTGAAAATACTATGGCTTGAGTCGGGACACACCTTAGTCCTCAAACAAACAGTCTTGCTTTTCTATACTCTGAAGAGGTCTTGTGGTGCAGATTTACCTAATATAGTGCTTCTTTTGATCTTTTCATAATTATTGCTTCCATGAGCATTGATTATGAATCTAAGCAAGATCAATCCAATCACTTGCCCATGTATCATCATGTTATCAATGGGTCCATTTGTGAGGATCTTGGTCTTCTTTAACTGAGTCATAATCCACACTGAAGGCTGCTATCCTCGATGTTCCTCAGCAATGGCTTCAAGGTCCCCTCACTTTCAACAAGCAAGGATGTGTCATCTGCATATTGAAGGTTGTTTAAAAGCCTTCCTCCAATCTTGATTCACAATTGTTCATATCCTCTAGCTTCTCTGATGATTTGCTCAGCATACATATTGGATCCGTATGGTAAGAGGATTCAATTCTGGTACACACTTTTCCTGATTTTAAAACCATGCAGTTCAGTTGGTACAATTGCCTCTTGATCTGCCTACAACTTCAGCATGAGAACGACATTGTTCTGGAATTCCCATTCTTCTCAACGCTGTCCAAAGTTTGTTATGATTCCAGTGGAGTTCCTTGACATAGCCAGAAAGTAAGCATCTTTATGGTATTCTCTAATTTGAACCAAGGTCCATCAGACATCAGCAATGAGATCCCTTATTTTGTGACCTCTTCTGAATCCAACCTGACCCTTTAACAACTCCCTGTCAATGAGTTGCTGCTACCCCTGTTGGGTGATATTCAGCAACATTTCATTTGCATCTGGTGTCAGTGATAGCATTCTATAATTTGAGCATTCTGTTGGGTCACCTTCCTTTTGAATGGGTTCAAATAAGGATCTCTTTCATTCAATCGAGCAAGTCATTGTCTTCTAAACTTCCTGGCATAAATGAGTGAATGCTTTTAGTATGTCATCAGCGTGTTGAAACATTTCAATTGATATTTCACCAATTCCTGGAGAATTGGTTTTACCTGATGTTTTCAGTGATGAATTACCTTCCGATAATGTTCTTATCTTGGGGCTGAGCCCTGGTGGCGTAGTGGTTGAGTGCAGGACTTCGGCCCAAAGGGCTGGGGGTTCATATCCAGCAGCAACTCTCCAGAAGCAAGACTGGGCCTCCTACTCCCACCAAGGAGCAGTGATGCCCACAAAAACAAAAAGCAAAAAAAAAAAAAAATGTTTCTATCTTGTTTGATCTTCACAGATTGAGATCAGAAGTGGAGGATTCTTGCTCCTCTTACATAATGACACACCTGAAATTTGAAACCAGAATTTGTTTACTCTAAATCCAGTGTTCTTTCTGCTTCTTGATTCCACATTGCTTTTAGAGGTTTAGGTTTGTACAAACCTAGTGAAAGGGCGTGAATGTGAACTTGAAAAGATGGACTTCTAGGCCAGGTGGAGTCAGTTTTCCATATGGTCTACTGACTATGTGGCTATTTCTTTATATCTTACAACACAGGCTTTGTAGCTGCTTGAAAAGACTTTCCTTTTATTAACCCCAAACCACCACTTATTTATATTTCTCTAACTCCTGGGAAAACTTCTTTCCTTTCTACCCACCCCTCCCCCAACCCTAAATCTCTATATCTCTCTACTTGCCTTCTCTAGTTGAACGGCCTAGAATGACTTTGAAGTTATTGCTTTGTATCCGAAAAATCAATTAGAATTATCCAGCAGTGGGCTGAGCCCCAGTGGCGTAGTGGTTGTGCACGGGACTGTGGCCCACTGGGACAGAGGTTCAATTCCAGCAGTGGGGCTGGGCCTCCCACTCCCACCACCGGAGAGCAGTGATGCCCCACCCCCCCCCACCCCCCCAAAAAAAAGTTAAGTAGAATGATCCAGCAGTAAAAATAATTGATTGCTGAACTCTAATGGCATAGTGGTTGTGTGCGGAACTTCAGCCCACAGGGTTGACAGTTCAAATCCAGCAGCAGCTCTTCAGGAACAAGCTGGGCTTCTTACTCCCACCAGGGCAGTGATGCCACGAAAAATATTTACCCATCAACTAAATATGGGGTAGTAAGCATGTGTTCTAAATACTATAAAAGTCATTCTACACGCTGAACAAAGTGATTCACACCTCCCTCCCAGGCACGGTGCTTATTTTATTGTACTTAGTGTACTTGTTCAGTAGTTAACTATTTTCATAGTACTTTCCTATATATTCTCCATTCAAATCTCGCAAACATATGTGAAATAAATCGTTTAGATACTATTATTCCCCCTAGAACTTGCCGAGCCACACAGAGCACAGCTAACAAGTAGGGAACACGAGGTTCAACTCTAAACCTTATTCCTACTTAAGTCTTCTTTTCAGCTCCAAACCTCATGCCACTCCCTAAAAAATATTGAGAAAAGGGAAAGAATGGAAAATGAAAACAGACTATCAATAGTCCTTGGCTAAAACTTGGAGCATCTGACTGAAACTTCTAAATAATGTCTTTTGAAAAATAAGAAGCTGTACTTTTTCCACACAAAGTATTTTGTAGCTAAATAAACAAAAAGAACTATATCCACCCCAAGCCACTTAGTGAAAATCTGTTATAATCCCATTCTAATCTATTATTGATGATTGAAATGCAAATGGAGGAAGCAAAGAGGAAGAAACAGCAGTTGGAAAATATGGTCTTAAAATATCGCGTAAGTGGTTGAGTGCGGGACTGCAGCCCGTGGGCTTGGCGGTTCAAATCCAGCAGCAGCTCTCAGAAGCGGCACTGGGTAGTGTCCATGACCACCAGAGGCAGTGATGCCCCCCCAAAAAAAAATAAATCTTAAACTGAACTAAAAAAAACTGAAAGAACTTAAGAAAAAATTCAAGCCTAGAGTAATAATATTGAAAGATGCTACAGGCAAAATATTGAACAATTCAGAAAGCATTAAAAGAAGATGGAAAGAATACACAGAGTCCCTGTATCAAAAAGAACTAGTCGACATTCCACCATTTCAAGAGGCAGTGGATGAGCAAGAACCAATGGTGCTGAAGGAAGATGTTCAAGCTGTGCTGAAGATATTAGCAAAAGACCGAGGCTCCAGGAATTGGTGGAGTAACAATTGAAATGTTTCCACAAGCTGATGAAGCACTGAAAACACTTACTTGCCCATGCCAAGAAATTTAGAAGATAGCTACTTTGCCAACTGACGAAGAGATCCATGTTTGTACCCATTACAAAGAAAGGGGACCAAAGAGAATGCTCAAATCACAGAACAATGTCATTGATAGCCCATACAAGTAAAATGTTGCTGAAGATCATCCAACAAGGGTTGCAGCAGTACATTGACAGGGAGCTGCCGGACATTCAGGCTGGACTTACGAGAGGATATTATTGCTGATGTCAGATGGATCTTGGCTGAAACTAGAGGATACCAAAAAGATGTTTACTTGTGTTTGATTGACTATGCCAATATATTGAACTATATGAATCATACTAAACTCCGGCTAGCCAACACCAGGGCTGTCCTGTGGCACTCAGCAATGGAGAGGTGTGGGTCCTGAACTCTGGGGCCTCACATGAGAAGGGAGTCTCACAGATTGTTTTCTGGCTGCCCTACTTGAAAAGAAGAATTAGAAGGAGCAATACCTCCAGTTTCTGAACAAAATCGAGTTGCTATTTGGAGAATTTTAATATTTCCCTGCTCACTCTCAAAGTCAGTAACATGTTTGTTTGTTTTTTAAAAAATCTGATGGTTTCCAACACATGTCTACAAATGTAAAATTCTTTGAGTTGTGGCAAAATCAAAGATCTTATTGCTACTGAGAAATTGTATTACTAATGGCTAGTGTCTGGGAAACAATTTGGATTAAATTGTACATTTCTGTTCAACAAATTTGAATGCTTCACATTGCCTAAGATAAATGCTAGGTAAAGAATCAAGTATATATTGACTAGGCTCAAGGTTGGGACTTTGGGAAGTAACTCTTATTTTCCCTATCCCTGAAGTCCAGTCTTCCAGTCCTACCTCCAATTTAGGATTTGTAAAGCCTTGTCTTTTTTGTTGTTGTTGTTTTGCTTTTTGTTTTTGTGGCATCACTACCCGGTGGGAGGAGGAGGCCCAGTCTTGCTCCTGGAGAGCTGCTACTGGATTTGAACAGTCAACCCCATGGTCTGCAATCCCGCACACAACCACTACGCCACCAGGGCTCAGCCAAGTCTATTCTTTTTTTTGGTTTTTTTTTGTTTGTTTTTTGTTTTTTGTTTTTTTGGCATCACTGCTCTCTAGTGGTGGGAGTAGGAGGCCCAGCCCCACTGCTGGAATTGAACCTCCGTCCCAGTGGGCCGCAGTCCCGTGCACAACCACTACGCCACCAGGGCTCAGCCCTCAAATCTATTCTTTTATCAAGGAACCCGTGGCCCAATTGTCAAGCGATGAGCTACTAAACCAAAGGTTGATGGTTTGAAGCCACCCAGTGGCTCCTCAGGAGAAAGACTTTACATTCTGCTTCTAAATGAAGATTTTCCCCCGTTGCCATCAGAGCAATTACAAGTCACAGCAACCTTCCATATCAAAGTAGAACAGCAGCACAGGGCATCCAGAATCGACGGCTTTGCCTTTCTTTCATGGTGGCTGATGGGCTCGAAAGACTCATCTTTGGGATGCCAACTCAACAGTCAACCCGAGGGGGCCATTCTATCTATACCAGTCACTGAGTCAAAGTTGACTCTGGACACCTCACAACAACATTGCTCTGGGGGTTGCTTTTTGGTTTTGTTACTGTTTTTCTCACTTATCTTTATATATAATTATATATATAATTTCAATTGGGGGATTTTACAGCTCACAACAATCCATACATCAATTTTATCAAGCACATTTGTACATGTTTCCATTCACCATTTGCAAAACATTTTCTTAGTAAAAGGAAATCGAGAAAAGAACTGGGGGGGGTGTAAAAGGCATCTATAAAGGTCTAAATACAGGCATATACATAGGTGAATATATTTATATATGGAGATGGGAAAATAGATGTATGTGCATACACTTATAAGGCTAATATTAAGACAGCAGATGGGCATTAGACCTCCACTCAAGAACTTCCTCAGTGCAAGAACACTTTGTTCTATTAAGTTGACATTCCATGATGTGCACCTTCCTGACATGATCACTAAAGATAAATGTGTCCATAAGTGGTGAAGTAAGCTGATGGTGCCTGGCTATCAACTGATGTAGCGCCTGGGGTCTTAAAGGCTTGAAAGTAAACAAGCAGTCATCTAGCTCAAAAGCAACAAAGCCCATATGGAAGAAGAACACCAGCTTGTGGGATCACAAGGTATCAAAGGGATCAGTATTCAGGCTTCAAGAACTAAAAATCATATTGTGTGTCCACCTTCCTGATATGCTACCTGACAACAAATGTGGTGAAGTAAGCTGATGGTGCCCGGCTATCAAAAGAAATAGTGTCTGGAGTCTTAAAGGCTTCAAAGTAAGCAAGCGGCCATCTAGCTCAGAAGCAACAAAGCCCACATGGAAGAAGCATACCAGCCTGTGTGACCATGAGGTGTTGAAGGGATCAGGTATCAGGCATCAAAAAACTAAAAATTACATCATTATAAATGAGGGGAAGGACAGATTGGGGACCCAAAGTCCATCAATAGATAAAGTGACAGCCCCATACAGAGGGGTTGTAGGGAGGAGACGAGCCTGTCAAGGTACAGTGTAGCAACAATGAAATATGCAACTTTCCTCTAGTTCTTAAATGCTTCCTCCTACCCACTATCATGATCCCAATTCTACCTTACAAGTCCAACTAGATCAGGGGATGTACACTGAACCAGAAATGGGTAATTCAGGACAGATCATCCTTTCAGGACCAGTGGTTAGAATGGTGATGCCAGGAGGGTGGAGGGAGCTCTCTGGGGTACAGATAACAGGGAAGTGGGTGAAGGAACACACTGGGCAGCGTATGATGACAAAATAATGACAATTTGTAAATTGCTAAGGGCTCATGGGTGTGGAGGAGTTGGGAGGGAGGGGAAATATGGGGAGCTGATACCTGGGGTATAGATAGAAGAAGGATGTTTCAAGAATGATGATGGCAACAAATATGCAAATATGGTCTGCATACAATTGACATACGTATTGATTGTGATAGGAGTTGTATGAGCCCCCAATAAAATGATTTTTTAAATTTTCTCCTTGAGCCCTTAATATCGCTACTCTTTTTTTTCCTTTCCTCCCCTATCCTTCTACTCTAGTGAATGCTTAATAAATTATAACTATATTCATATGTTATACTGTTTGCTGTGCTCCTTCACCCATGTTTCTTTTGATTGTCCCTTTTGGGGTGGGGGTGTCCTATGTCAATCATTGCAATTGGTTTCCCCTTTCTCACACCTTCCCCCAACCGTCATGGTATCACTACTCTCATTATTGGTCCTGAGAAGATTATCTATCCTGGATTCTGTGTAGAGAGAGCTCTTATCTGTACATTCTCTGTCCTAGCTTGATTTGTAAGGTAGAACTGGGGTCATGATAATGGGGGGAAGGAGGCATTAAACAACTAGAGGGGGGGAAGTCTTGAGGAATCTTGTGTTTCATGGGTGGTCAGCTTGCTATTTTCTTGTGACCCTTCTGTGAAGTGATGTTCAATTGTCTACAGATGGGCTTGGGGTCTGCACTCTGACCCTGTTCACTTCAATATGATTGTTTTGGTTCTTCTGTTGCCTGACACCTGATCCCTTTGACAGCCTTGTGATCACTCAGGTTGATGTGCTTCTTCCATGTGAGCTTTGTTGCTTCCCTGCTAGCTGACTGCTTATTTACACTCAAGGCTTTAAGACCCCAGATGCTATATCTTTTGATAACCTGGCACCATCAGCTTTCTTCACCACATTTGCTAATGCACCCATTCTTACTTCAGCAATTGTGTCAGAAAGGTGAGCATCACAGGATGCCAGATTATTAGAACAAAGTATTCTTGCATTGAGGAAATACTTGAGTAGAGGCCCAAAGTCCATCTACTACCTTGACACTTAACATATAAATATATGTGCATAGATTTATATCCCTATTGTTATATATTAATGCTTATATATACACATGCCTATTTTTATACCTCTATAAATGTCTTTTGCCTCCCATTTTTTCCCTTTATTTCCTTTTACTTTCCTCCTATCTAATATCATGTTCAACCTTCATTTGGCTCTCATTAATTTCTTTCAGTTACGTTACATTTGATCAAACCCTACCAGGCATTCTACAGC
>PVJH01041844.1:0-14699 GCA_004026705.1 Nesogale talazaci | reverse complement strand
GGTGCACACAACATAGCAATTATAGGAGTCTTCATGGATGCTGGGGTCCACCTCATAAACGTATTCCTTTTGGTTGTAGTGAAGAATATATCCTCAGGACACCCCCTTTTGGGGTCTATGGGAGTATCCTGATAGATCCATTCCACCATATCAATTTCCCTCAGCTTTTGGATGCCTTCTTCTACAGTGTACCAAGGTAGGTCAGGCACCTCAAGTTGGTCTAATCTAGGCCACCTGGCAGCCCATGCCTCAGTGAACCAGCCAAATAAGGAGTTGGATCCTCTCTTAGCCTCTCTCGCTGAGACATTGAAAGAAGAGTCTGTGCTTAGGGGTACCATAGCCATAAACTCAGACTGATCTAATATTACATTTCTTGCACCAGTATCCCACACCCTCAGTAACCATTCCCAGGGATACTCCCCAGGCTTTTGCATGTACATATTTGAAAGCTCAAGCAGTTCTTTGTGAGTACAGCGTAATTCTTCTTGAGTAATCACCTGGCCTCACCCTTAGGAGCTTTCCTTGCCTTAATTTTAGTTATAGGTCTAGCAGAAACTATCAATGGTGAGGGTGTTTCCTGGGTGTTCTCAGCACTATCTTGTAAGTCTTCTCCCTCAGGCAATGGTAGAGAAGCAGCCCCACCTGGCATTCCACCTTGAGTAGGTTGGTTGATCTGCTCAGGTGTGGGTTGTTTTGTTGATAGTAGACTATTATCTTCAGTTGGGAGGGGTAGATCTATTGACTGGGCTGGTTCAGTTGTTTCTAATGGTGGCATAATATCCTCCTCTTCTGGATCATCAGCCCATATATTCCCATCCCATGTTTCAGTGTCCCAATTTTTTCCTATCAATGCCCTCACTTTGTCTTCTGACCCTCCTGTAGATCTGCCGTTCAGCTGACGTTGTAATTCAGCCATTCACATAATGAGACTTTGCACCTGGTTCTCAGCAATATCGGCTCTTTTACTACAGGCAAGAAGGCTCTTCTTTGTAGGACAGATAGAATCCTTCATGTCAGTGAGTCAGCACTTAAGGCGTGCTTCTGAGGCCCTGAGACAATCCCTCCCCCTTTATCACATAGTCCATTGTAAGAAGGACCAGCCCACCAACTTCCTTATACTTGGCATCGTGACAAAACTGCTGGAATATATCAAACATACGTTCTCTCAGAACCTCTCCTGTAACCAGCACCCCATCCATCGGTGTTCCCACTTTAGGTATTAGCTTTGCTATTTCACACCACGGACTAGTAGGATTGGCAAAATTACCCATAGCTTTAGGTCTAGAATTAGCATCACCAGTGCTCTTAAGACTAATCAGATTGGAGAACCAATCAAAGAAACCCATATTTATGATTTTATTTCCCTAGAAGCACTCCTGGTACCAGGAGTGTTAGGCAGGGTTCTCTTAGAGAAATAAAATCAGGACACTAGTAATTCTTTAAATATATTTATATAGAGAGAAAAGTGTATAAGATAAGAAAGAAACAGTTTACTATCTATAAAGCAGTACAGATTGCTTGGTGCAACTCACTTGCGTGAAACAGGTAGAAGACTGGCAGTCCTTCAAGTCTTGAGGGCTGCTGAGTAGTCCTCTGGAGAGCAATTTCAGGCCATCTGGCCCAGCCAGCAAACAGCAGAGCAGGTCACCAATATTCACCCAGATGACAGAATCCAACAGACCCCAGCTCAAGAGATGTATATCCCAGGAGCATGGAGAGATAGGGCTTGAAGGAACCTCAACTCACAATTCCACAGTCCATGATTAGCTGTCCCATGGGTGGTGTTGCTTGGAGGTCGAGGCACAGGACGAACAAGGCAGCATTCTGGTCCAAAGATCCAAAAGCAGAGAGAGGGCAGGGCTTGCTGAGCCCTTCCTATCTCTTCCCTTCAATTCATCCTGTATGTCCACTGGCTGTGCTGTCACAACAGACTCACCAATGGCCACATGTTCTTGCATTGAGGAAGTACTTGAGTGAAGGTTCAATGCCCATCTGCTGTCTGAATACTGATTGTATGAGTAAAAATGTATGTAGATATATTTCTCCATCATCATATATAAACAAATTTACCTCTGTACATGTCTGTTTTTAGATTTCTGTCTATGCCCTTTATCCCCAGTTCTTTCCTATTACTTTTCTCTTCCCATTGTCATGCTCTGTCTGCATTTGGGTTTCAGTATTTTCTTTCTGAAACATTCCTCTTGAGCAATCCTTATCAGACCTCTCACATGCAGCTTGTCACTGATTTTGAATTACTTGCTTCGTTATCCCTGGGTTGGTCAGCACCACCTCCTTTCCCCCTCCTCCCCATCTCTCATGAACCCCAACCCCATTATTGAAACATCAATCTCATTGTTCTCTCCAGACTGTTCATTCAGCCTATCTTATCCAAATAGACCTGCAGAGATAACAATATGTACATCAAAAAACAAGATATCCTAAGTTGAAGTCACCAAAGAAAATAAAACTAGGATAACAACAAAACAATGTCCATATGGTATATATAAATAAGTTAAAAATAAAAATAATAACAAAATAAAAACCTGTAAATAGTTCAAGGTCTGTTCTATGACCTCCAGGAGTGTCCCCCAGGTTGAGTCTGACAGGGTGCCACACCCTGCACCCAAAGTATATCCTTGGAACCTCCTCAGCAACTCCATGCTCTGTTGCACATCCTTAGTGTTTTGTCATGGTGTGGTTGGGTCAGACAGGGTACAATCCCTACCCTGGTTCTCCATTGTTGCCCTGAAGGGCCTTGGTTCAATGAGCGATACCCGTGTTTCATAGTGGGACTGTCCATAGGGTCCTCTCTGTACATTGGCTGTACTGAGTGAGAATATCATCCTCAAGACTCAGTGGGCCAGGATGCACTCCATTCTTTCTTCCTCCCCCTTCATTTGTTCCCGTGTGCTCTGGTCAGGCATGACCCACTCAGCAAGCTGAAGCTGCAGTGCTATCCTCCAAGGCAAACTCCCCTGGGGGCAGAAGTGGCTTTAAACTTGGTTAGGATTGGGGTTGGGCCCTCAGACCTCTCTACTAGCTTCCTGTTGGATGTCATCACGCTGCATTCCCATCCTGGAACACTGGGTTTAAATTTGGTCCCTCTTTCCCTGTGGAGATATAAACAATACATTACCCTTGGTTGGGTTAGTACCCAATTTTCTCTTGACACATTGCCACCCCCGCCCCCTGCACCTTCCAACGACAGTTTGCTTCCATATGTAGCCCTGGATTTGTTCTGGCCCCTGCCCTCCGACCTGGGCCACCCCCTAGAAATTTCTGTATACAATAACTTTCTCCTTATGCACCCTTTGCATTTTTTAGGCTTACCTGAGCTGATTGAAGTTTTACATGTTTGTTTGCGCTTGACTTACTTCACTTAGCATAATTTCCTCCAGTTCTTCCAATGCAGTACTGTGCTTCATGTATTCATTACTGCTTTTCAGCAATGAATAGTACTCCAGTATGTATGTACCACAGCTTTTTAATCCACTCATCAGCTGATGAAAATTAGGGTTGTTTCCAACATTGTGGACTGTGCTACGATGAACATTGGAACACAGATGTCTTGTCATGATTTGTTTCTTGCCTCTTCTGGGTATAGACCCAGTGGGGGGATTGCAGAATCATATAGTAGCTCAATTTCCATCTGTTTTTAATATCACCATATTGATTTCCATTGTGGCTGTGCATATGTATAAGGCCACCAGTAGTTGATAAGAATTCCTATATCACCAAAGCCCCTCCAATACTTGTCGCTATTTTTTTTTTAATTGAGCTATCCTTGAGGGTGTCAGGTGGTATCTCATCATTGTTTGTTTTGATTTGCATTTCTCTTATGGCTAATGATCAGGGACATTTTCTCATGTGTTTATCGGCCATTGAGATTTCTGCCTCTATGAAACTTCTGTTCATGTCCTTTGTCCACTTCCTCAGTGGGCAGTTAGTTTTGCTCTTTTTGGAAGCCATCAAGGTATTGTGGATTTTAGTAATACGGCCTTCATCTGATTTGTCATTGTTGAAAATGTTTTCCCAGTCTGTGGGCTTTCTTATTACTCTTTTGGTGAATTTTTTTGATGTTCACAGGTATTTTATAATCAGTATATCCCACTTTTCTATTTATACCTCCTCTGAGTTTGTGCCCTTCCCTATTTCTGATAGCCTATGTATTCCCTGTACCAGTTTTCTCAGGTTGGTCCCAATTCCCTCATTAATGGCCCTAATAGTTTCGAGTTTTACTTCAAGTTCTGTGATCCACCTTGAGTTTATTCTGATGTATTAGAGTGAGGTATGGGTCTTAATACATTTTTCTACAGGTAGATATCCATATTTTCTAGGACCACTTATTCAAAAGGGCAACTGCATCCCATTTGATATTTTTGGGGCCCTTATCAAAGATCATTTGTATGTAGGCTGATATTTTTATGTCTGGATTTTCAGATCTTTTCCATTGGTCTGAGTATCTATCATTACGCCAATAGCATGCTGTTTTGACCGCTGTGGTTGAATAGCATGTGCTAAAGTCGGGTAATGTAAGCCCTCCCACTGTGTCCTTCTTGAGAAGCTCTCTGTTAATTCTGGTCTTCTTCCCTCTGCATATGAAGCTGGTAAACATTTTTTCATTTCTTTGAAGATAGGTGAAGATAATTGTATCAGCATTGCATTAAACTTATATAGTGCCTTGGGTAGAACTGACATCTTTACTATATTGAGTCTTCCAATCCACGAGCATGTGCTATTCTTCCAGTTGTTGATTTACTCTTCATTTCTTATAATAGTGCTTTGTAATTGTCCTCATATAGATCTTTTGTGCTTTTAGTCAGGTTTATCCCTAGATAGTTTAATTTGTGATTGGCTATTGTGAAGGGTACCACTTTTTTTCTCCTCTTCTGTGGCCTTATCCAATGTGTATAGCAGGTCCATAGACTTCAGATTGTGGATCTTGTATCCTGCCACTCTGCCATACTCTTATATTATATCCAGTACTCTCCTTGTGGAACTTTTGGGATTTTCCTGTATAAAATGTTATCATCTGCAAATAATGATAGTTTAACCTCTCCTTTTCCCAGGTGAATATGTTTGATGTCTTTTTTTGCCTTATATTGCTAGCTAAAACCTCCAGTACAATATTTAAGAGGAGTGGGGACAAGAGCCATTTTTTTCTGATCCCATTTTTCAGTGGGATTGTGTTTGTTTTTTCTCCATTGACTACCACCTTGGCTGTCGCTTTTCATATATGACTTGAGGAATTTTCCTTCCATTCCTATCTTCTCGATTGTCTTAAACAAGAATTGGTGCTGGATATTGTCCAATGCTTTTTCCACCTCTATCAATATTATCGTGTGGTTCTTAGAGTTTTATATGTAAATGTATAGAATTATATCAATGGTCTTTCATATGGTGAACCATCCCTGCATCCTTCGTATAAACCAACTTGGTCATAGAGAATCATTTGTTTATATGCTTTTATATTCTTTTGTTCAATATTTTATTAAGGATTTTTGCATCAATATTCATTAGGGATATTGGTCTGTAGTTCTCAGTTCTTGTGAGATCCTTGCTCTGTTTCTTCAATTGCTATGGTTCTATTAAGATTCTTGACATCCACTGGGGATAGTCTAGGGAGGGACTGTTTTTCCAAGAATTTGTCAATGTCTTCCAAGCTGCTGAATTCATGAGTACAGTCCTTTGAAAGACTGTATAATTATTCTTTTGATTTCATTAGGGTCAGTTGTAATATTCCCTCTTTCATCCCTTATCCTTCAGTGTTATACTAGCTTCATAGAAGACGTTTGGGAGTTTACTATTTATCTTTTTTTATGTTTTGAAAGAGTTTGTGTAGGATTGGTGTCAGTTCTTTCCTGAATGCTTGGTAGAATTTTCCTGTAAAGCTATCTGATCCAGGTGACTTTTTGTTGGTAATCCCTTGATAACCTTGTCTGTTTCTTCTATTGCTATGGTTCTATTAAGATTCTTGACATCCACTGGGGATAGTCTAGGGAGGGACTGTTTTTCCAAGAATTTGTCAATGTCTTCCAAGCTGCTGAATTCATGAGTACAGTCCTTTGAAAGAAAAAGTCCTTATTCTTTTGATTTCATTAGGGTGAGTTGTAATATTCCCTCTTTCATCCCTCATCCTTTCTATTTAAATTTATTCCCTCCTTTCCATGGTTAAATCTGCCAACAGTTTGTCATTTTTGTTAATCCTTTCAAAGAACCAACTTTAAGCAGCATTAATTTTTCCCATTGTTTTCTTATTTTCCCTATCCTGAGTATCAGCCCTGATTTTTACTATTTTTTTTCTATTAGTGTGATAGTACTGCTGACTCTGCTGTAATTATAAATTTTGTGCCAGAATATCAGTTTTGAGACACTTTTCCTTTATCAGGTGTGCATGTATTGCTAAGAAACTTCCTATGATAACTGCCTTTGCTGTTTCCCATAAGTTTTGGTATGACATGTTTTCATTCTCATTGGTTTCTAGAATTTTGTTTAATTTCATCTCTGATCTGAGCCAGTATGCACTCCTTTTGCAACAGAGAGCTATTCATCATCCAATTATTTGTGCTTGTGTTCTTCATCTTCCTTTTGTTATTTCCAGCCTTACGGCACAGTGGTCGGAGAGAGAGGTATGTATGATATCAATGTGCTTAGATTTATGTAGATTCACCTTATACCCCAGCATGTAGTCTATCTTCAAGTATGTATCTGGTGGACTTGAAAAGAATGTGAATATTTTGATTTGGATGAAAAGCTCTGTAAATATCTATCAAGTCAAATTGTTTAATTTTATTGTTCAGATCTCTGGTTTCTTTCCCTATTATCTTTCTCAGAGAGTGGTATATTGAAGTCACCCACTGTAATTGTTGGGGCTGTGATTTCTTTCTTCATCTTTTGGAGTGTTTAGTTGATGTATTAATTGGGTCTCTCATTTGGGGAATATATGTTTAAAATGCCTATTGGTTCATTATCTAGAGTTCCCTTGTGCATTATGTAGTGTCCCTCTTTATCTCTTTTTATGGTTTGCACTTTGAGGTCAATTATATATTCTCAGCCTTTTTTTTTGTCTGCAGGCTTGAGATATGTCTCCTATTGGCAGAAGATTGATGGATTATGTTTTCTAAGCCAATCTACTAGCTGCAGTCTTTTATGCCTGAGTTCAATCCATTGATATTTTGGGTTATTATCTCAATCTGTGAAATATGTGGTCATCTTATACCTTTTGTGTTAGGTGTTTCCCTACCTCTCTTTCTTTTCAGTATGTTGTGCATGTGTGTGTGTGAAGCTTGATCTTTCTTGACTTCTTTCCACCTTTAAGCCATTCCTATTTTCGGGGCTGTTTTCTCTTTATTGCCCCCTAGGTGAGGTTTTCTATGTCATGTTCTCTTATTTATACTTGATGAGTTCTGTTCTTCTACCCATACTGGGTCAGTAAGGATATTTTGGAGGTTTGGGTCTAATGTATTCTTTGAGTTTTTCCTTGTCTGGGAAAACTCTTTCTCCTTCTATCTTGATGGATAATTTGACTGAGTAGAGTTTCCTGGGATTGCATTATTTTCCTACAATTTTTGGAATATATTACTACATTTTCTCTTCTTCTTTATAGTGTCTACTGATAGCTCTGAGCATATTCTTATTTGGGGTCCTTTATATGGGACTTCTTGTTTTCCCCTAACTGCTCTCATGATTTTTTTCCTTTTACTCAAAGTTGGAACTATTATGTGTCTTGGTGACTTCTTAAGATTCTGTCTAACTGGTGTTCTCCAATCCTCCTGAATGGTTGTCTGCTTCTCATTCATTAAGCTAGGGAAGTTTTCCTCCAAGACTTGTCTGGCTATTGTTGCAGATGACATTTTTTGTTGTGTCTTCCTCTAGTAGACCAATAATTCTGATATTTTTCCTATTCCTAGCATCAGACATAGCTTTTACATTTTCTTCAGATTCTCTATGATCTTAATAGATTTTTGTTTGTGCTTGCTGAAGTCCCCTTAGGTATCCTCCAGGTCACTAGTGTGATTTTCAGCTTCTTCTAGTCAAACAGCAAACTGAAAATTCATTTCTGTGGCATATTGTTGTCTGCTTCTTTTATGCATGTCATTAGGTTCAGGATATCTTCTGCCATTGCCTTTAATTTGTCCTGTTTTTTTTTTTTTTCATTGAGGTTGTTGGGCTCAATTGCTGTTTGAGTTGTGTTGTTATAGGGAAACTAGGTGCCATTTTCCAGGACCTCGGAAAGCACTGGCTCTCTCAGGAAGACTTGTAGGAACGTGTCTTTGAACTTCCTGTGACTAATTTCATTATGGAATTAGCCTACCATTTTATCTTCTTGTGGCTTCCCTTGTGAAACAGTATTCTGTTATTGGGAGGGCAACTTTGACGGTCCTCTCAGGGACCACTGGTTGGATTGTTGTGGACCCACAAGGATGGTGTTGCATGACACAATCTCAGAAGGAGCTGCCATGGTAAAGACCTTGGCAGTCTAGGACACCACAGAGGGGGAACAGGCATGCCCACTGCAAGGGGAGTGCCACAGAAGGCTGGTGGGCTACCCACTCCTGAGTTATGCACCATGAATGGTGGGCAGAACCCCCCAGATCAGACAAATCACCAGGGAGACTGAGCAGTGGTTCCTGCAGCAGTGCAGAACACCTGCCAGTCCTGACGGAACATCCCTGAGCTTCTTGAGGGACTAAGGCAGGCAGGAGGAGTTCCCTTAGACATTTGGAAATACATATTACTTAAAAGTTCTCCCACTAACACAGACTGGAATTCCCCTGTAAGAAACTGGGTGACTGGGAGGGTGGAGGGATGTTGGAATACAAAGGGGGAACCAGTTTCAGGGATCTACGTATAACCTCCTCTCTGGGGCATGGAAAATAGGAAAGTCAGTGAAGGGACACATTGGACAGTGTACAATATGATAAAGTAATAACAATTTGTAAATTATTAAGGGTTCATGTGGGAGGGGAAGGGGAAGGGAAATATGGGGAGCTGGTACTGGGGGGCTTAAGTGGAAGGACAAAGTTTTGAGAGTGATGATGACAACAAGTGTGCAAATGTGGCCTGCATACAAGTGATGTATGTATGGATCATGATGGGAGTTGTATAAAATTATTCATTAAAAAAGTGGGGGAGAGGAGCTTATACCAAGGGCTCAAATGGAAAATATTTGGAAATGAATATGGCAGTATATTTACAAAGATGCTTGATACAAATTATGTATTAAACATTATAAGAGCTATAAGATTCCCCAATAAAATCATTGGGAAAATGAAAAAAGAAATTGGGTTAAAAATAACCAGGAGTAGAGTGGATGGGCTTCTCCAACCTCAGGCTATAGTGCACAAGGCAGGTCTCTCTCAGCTGGGATTAGCAGGCCTAATTCCCTAGGCTAAGGGGAGTGATCTGGAGGTCCACAATGGTGTGTGAACCAAACTGAAAGAGACTAGGTGTAAAGAACATCATACTGAAACCAGGAGAAGATAGAGAAAAGTAATAGAACCCAAAGTAACTACACAATTGAGCCCTGATTTCTGAGCATGAGGCTACAAGGGTTTATCCTGTGCCCCACCTGGTGGCAATCTGTGACTCTGATGAAATAAAGCCAGCTGTGCTGGTTCCAATTGTCCCAGCAGCGACTCTGGTGGAGACAGTGGCAGACAGTGGCCAGGATATAGGGTCAAACCCTAGCTGCGCTTCACTGTGGTAAGCCCAAAGACTTAAAACCTTGCAGATATGTGCCTACCTATTTTTATCATGCTCTTCCTGTGACTGGGCAGTGCTGATTTTTTCTCTCAGTTATTCTCCTGGACTAATCTCTGCTGAGTCCCTCTGGTTGGTTTCACTCAGTTGGGATCTTCCTGGAAGGAATTATAAATTAAGAAAACATCCAAACCCAGTCCAGTCCAAACCCATAAATACAATATTAGCCCATATATCCCATATCAATCTATAAAGTCCCCTTCAGACTCACAAAACATATACTGTGATGCCGAATGCAGGAAGATCACAGGTTAGTGGATGGGAAATTGTGTGGATCCAGTGGCACTGTAAGCATCTCAGTGCTGCCCAGGGTCTCTATGTGAATTCTCCTGTTCCCAGGGCTCCATTGGGGTAAGTCCATGTGGCTTATCCAGCTCAAGGTACTAGTGTAGTTCCATGTATCTTGTCAGATGCCATGTCTCCCAGGAAGGGAACAGAGAGAGAATGTGTCTTCTGCTTCTGAAAAGAAAAATGCAGGGTTCCCAGATTTCTCAGTAGAAGGCCATGATCACAGAGAGGCTTCTTTGATTAAAGCTTGATTGACAGACCAGACTCCACCCATTTATTCCTAGTCCTCATAAATTCCAAATTGACACCAGATCCTGTAAATACCACAGTGGTGTTATGACTATAGCATGGGTTGAAGTGTGGCATGAATAACTCATTTATATGTCCACTAAAATTGTGGTAAAAATAAGTATGCTTACAATTTCACAAGACAGATTTATGTTAGAAAATGCTATCCTATATATTGATGATCTGGCTTAATTATAATATATAAAAGACAATCATTTGAAGACATTTCAGAAACCAGTAGTCAACTGTCCTTGCTGGAGCCTTCATTTGAACTTCTTGTGAAGCAAGCCCACTACTATTGAGATGATTCAGAACCAAAGTGATACTATATGGTAGCGTAGGATCTGAGATTTATGGCTTCAGAAATCTTGCTCCATATAGTTTGTGAGGATGTAATCTTTATTAGAATATACTGTGTCCTCTGTTTTTCAATGTGCAGCTAGTAGGTTTATCCCACCAAAACCCCAGAGCTCCTTCCAATGAAGGAAATGATCCTATATAATATAGTTAAGTAGATTTATCTCTTACATTTCCTGCTTTAAAATTATATTTCTAGGATATGATGATTCTCATCCTTTTATCCAGATAGCTGTGTCAGAAGGCATGATTTCAAATTCAAATAAGCTGTAATTTTAAAATACATTTATATTAAATTTAGCCAGTAGGTAGAAACATTAAAAGTAATTTATAATTATTATTCAATATTTTCTTCACTTTTTAATTTTCTATTGGCAAAAGTTGGGTTCTATAAAAATAGTTCTATTATAACTACAATACTAGTCAAAAAGGTGTTAAAGGTCAATTGTACCTGTCATCTTACTTGTTTCTATTATTTTATTTGAAAAGACACCTATATTATAAATTTAAACATGTACCTTATAGTCTTTAAAGTGAAATTAAGTAGATGCTGAAATTCAACATTTTAGTGTGCAATAAATAGCCTAAAACTATGCTGATGGGATTTGCTGCATGCTACTTTTTAATTTAAAATAAATCCAAGTACTTCTATTGTGTATGGTGGCCAATTTGCAATTATGATCTTCATGATGAGATTCTTCAAGGAAATGAGAAGTACATTATAATTTAAATGGAGCTGTAGATCTTGTTGATTTTAATTTGTGACCCAAGGTCAAGAGTTATTGGGTGTAATATACATGTGGTAATGGGGTTATTCAAGGTACATTTGTATAATGAGAAATCATAACTCGTTATGGTTCAGCATGATAATTTTTCTCTCTGCTATTCTGATCTGCCAAGATTCTGCTTTCATTTTATAGACTTATTTACCTCTACCATTTAAGATATATATTCAAGAGAGAAAATTGTGCATTGAGTTTTGACTTGTAGTAAACTTTAAAATAGCCATCATGCTCAATTCAGAGCTACTTTTATATGCTTTCTATTTTATACGCATATATTATTGCCTTTCTGTTTAGTCTCATATTATTGTTTACATAACACATTTTGTTCTAATTGTCTTTCAGATAATCATATTTTTCTAGTTTCAAGTCTTCCTTGCTTTGTTCCTTTTTGTTGTTACCAAATAACATGTGGGATAGTCACATAATCTCATGTCAATTTAACGATTAATAATGTAGAGGTGGAGTCTAACCTGTCAATCTGGAGTCCTCGGTGCAGGCATGGTCTTCTCCTCTGTGAATTTTGAGAAATCTGGTATTTCCTCCTTGAAGGTAGGAGATAGTTCTCTCTCAGTTCACTCCCCTGCAGACACTCTACAGACGAGCCCACAAGGCTGACAATCTGTGAGACATACTGGAGGAGAATCCACGTGGACCTACCCTGATGGAACCAGACCTCAGAAGCTGGAAAAGCCATGTAGAGACCCCTGTAAGTGCTGAGATACTTACAATGTCATGGGCCTATGATTGCTCTGCATATGACATAATTGCATGTGCCTCGTGAATCTGAATAGAATTTTATAGATTGATATTGGACATCTGGGCTTGAATGAGACTGGGTTGGGATACTTTCTTAATGTATAATTTCCCGCTATATAAAACTCTTGGGGCTGAGCCGAGGTGATGTAGTGGTTGAGTGCAGGTCTGTGTCCCACTGACTTTGTGGTTCAAATCCAGCAGCATCTCTCCAGGAGCAAGGCTGGGCCTTCCACTCCTACCAGAGGTCAGTGTTGCCTAAAACAAACAAATAAAACTCTTATATACATATGCATGTTTGTGATTTTGTTCCTCTAGTCTACTCAGACTAACACAACATGCATATATCATAAATAAAAGGCAAATTCAGAGCAAGACTACTCTTGTTTATAAAACTTCTTGCTGCTCACTGACAAAAAATAAAATTTATTGTGGTGTTACTAACTAGCAAGTTAAATGAGAATTATATACAGTACAAAAAAAACTTAGAAACCTTTTTGTCATTATCTGAGTCAGAATTTAACCTTGAACATTTAGTTATATATATATATATATATATATATATATATATATATATATATCAAAAAAAACCTTAAAACTTTAAAAATTAATAGTAAATTACATTACTTTATAGTAGAGGTACATTACTCTTCAATAATAATACTAAAGATAAAATTATTTTTTGTGCTAATGGTGTTGTGTTAGTCTGGATAGACTAGAGAAATAATTCATAGACATGCATATGGATATAAGGGTATGGTTTATATACCAGAGAATTAGGACATTAAGAAAACACCGCAACCCAGTCCAGTTCAATGTCATAAGTCTGATATTAGCTCATATGCCCAATACCAGTCTATAAAGTCTTCTTCCGACTCACAAAATCATAGGCCAGTGGGTGTAGAGTCCTGGCGCTGGCAGGGGTCTCACCATGGCTCCTTGCTTCCAGGGGTCAGGGTCCATCAACAGCATCCGGTGGTGGCAGAGGCAACTCAGCACTGGCAGGGCTCTCTATGTGGCTTCACCAGCTTCAGAGGTCTGGTTCCATCATGGTAAGGACGTGTGGCTTCTCCTCTGGCTCCTCCAGCTCCTAGGATGCTGCCATCTTGTATTGTCCATAGTTCGTTGTTTCTAAGACTAACTCCCAACAACTGGGGAGATAGCTTCTCATCTCCATGAGGAAAATACCGCAAAAATTCCCAGAAGTCTCAGCAGAAAGTCATGTCCTCACAGAGGCCTCATTGGCTACTCAATGGCTATCTCCAGATTAACAGGCTTGACTCCACCCCTACATCTCAATCATGAAATTAACATAAGCAGGTGAGTACCACAGTGTTATGATACAGAAACTTATGCAATGGCAGTCTTGTAATTTTTACTTGTCCATAACTTCAAGATATTTATGATCACTTTATACACTTCGAAATGAAAAGTCTCAGATTTGAAATTGCTCAAAAAAACCCAACTTGAAATCTCATAGCTATTCAGTGACAATAAGAAAAAAAACTCACATCTTTGTGGATTTCAAGTCCCATGCTATAAACTACTCTTCATTTTCATCATTAGACGTACTGAATCATCATTGGATGGGGAACATTAGGAGTTGTATTTTAACATCTGCAAAATAATTCACATTTCTTATGCATGATAGGTCACAAGACATACTATAAATAATTAACCATGAGTCTAATTTACTTCTGACAGTACACTAAAGAGCAGAACTCTATCGAGTCAAAAAAAGAGTGGAATAAACTGGTAGAAAACTGTACAATAAACATCGTGGTAAGTGTCTATGACAGTGTTTCAATGGGATGTGCTTTCTTTTGGTTTTCCACATCCTTAAAATCTATGTTTGTTGCTTATACTTTCCTTATCTAATAGGCAATAAGACAGGTTAGAAGAAAGGTGGGAAACAGCAATCGAAAAAGTGTTGTAAAAGCCAACTCTATTCCCAGTAATATCAAATAATTTGTTGTTTTACTTCAGGGAGCTTTTCAATCAGCATTTCTGTTGATTTTGTTGAATATAACATATTTCCAATCAAAATTAGAGTTTCTTTAATGTCAGCATTCTTTTTCTAGGATGTAAGCAGTTATAATAAGTGAAACAAATATGGTTATTTAAGCCCTTTGATATTTAAGCTGAAGACATTTTGTTCACCATTTTATATTAAAAACAAATCCAGAAAACTAAGCTATAGTTGAATAAGGGGCTTCAAAGAAATTAAAATCTAGAAATATAAGAGCAGACATTTAGGCATCTTATGATTGTAACTTGGATGAAAGAAATATTTGACATTTTGGTTTTAAAATAATTTTCATGAAATGCAGAAAAATGATTTACTGGAACCTGAGAAATTGTATGCATTCTAAGATAATATTGATTAACTTATAGTGGCATCAATATGTGAGTTATAAAGGTGAAAATCACACTTAAAAATAGAAACAGAAAAGACAAAAAAAAAAA